>JAJKFI010000077.1:3073295-3083716 GCA_029204185.1 Lerista edwardsae
AGAGAGAGAGAGAGAGAGAGAGAGAGAGAGAGAGAGAGAGAGAGAGAATAAAATGTGACCAAAACTGCCAACAGTGGGAGGGGGTGTTGAATGCAAGGTTTTGCAGGGATCTGAGTTTGCAGCCCCTCCCCCTCACTTTCATAGCCACTCATGGCTCAGACGCTTTGCGCTCCAAGCTGCTAATGGCTCTGGAGGCAAGGGGGAGGAGCTGAGTTACACAGGGGCTCAGGTTCCTGCAAAACTTTGCATTTTATCCCCCTGCAGGAATGCCACAGATTGTCAACAACATGGTATAATAGGGTGGTCCTTTAACATGTGCAAAGAGTAGGGGTTTGGTTTTGTTGTTGTTGAAAACCACGTTTTGGGTGTTAACAACCACGTTTTGGCAGTTAAAGTATCTGAGGGCGCAATCCTAAGTAGCGTTGGATTGGCAAGGCCGGCCGGCCAGCGCCAAATCCAACGTGGTATTGGGGAGGCTGGAGCCTCCCAACGGCAAGGGAACGTTCGCGCGCTTAAGACTCTCTTTATTCCTCCCCTCACCTTTTGCTGAGGCAGAGCTAGAGAATAAGGGGATTGCATGATTACTGCTGGAAGGAGCATCCTTGTAGAGCCTTCCCCCCCCCCCGGTAAGATCTAGTTCAGTAGTACATAATGAAATGCTGTGCTTTTATCACATTGAGTGTTGTCTCCGGAAGCTGTAACCACTGAAGCAACGCAAAGGTGATAACGCCACATCATGCATTTTATTCCTCCTTATTGGGGAACAAGAATGAATGGGGGCAGCATCCATGAATCTATTGTATCAAGAAAGGGATAAGCAAAAGGCCGATTGTTGCCTTCTTCTGTGCCTTATGAAGCTAAAATGCCTTATGTTTAAATGGGTCACAACTATCCCAAAACCCCCGCAGCTTTCTGACAGCTACGTATTGCTGCATGTTGCACACTCAGAGCACAATCCTAACCTGGAGTTAGGCTGGGACAGTTAGTCCAGCAAAGTTTGGCTGGTGCAAGAGCCACCGTAAAGTGCATTTGGACCACTCCCGGAGTCAGGGAGGATGGCGCACGTCTGTGGTCCAAACATACAGTGGCTCCAGGTTAGGATTATGCCCTCATTGTGTTGCTGCCTTGTACCTTGCTTGCAGGTCCAGAACTGGGCTGTCTCCAGATCGTGGCTGCATATTATCCACGTAGACGTCAATGAAGTCAATGAGATTGCTTTGTTCTGAGAGCTTCGACAGCAGCTCCTATGAGCAAGGAACAAACAGAAAGAGAAGGAAAGTACATGGCAAGAGTGCAAGGCTGCCAAAAGTGAAGTTGCACCTCCTTCTCCTGTTGTGGTGAGGCTCAAACCGAGAACCCTGGGGGGTCAGGCACTAGTTCCTCCATGGGTCAGATAAGGGAACTGCATGCAGGTCAAGCTGGGATAGTTGGGCAATAGCCCAGACTCCTCTTGACCTGGGGAAAGCAGGTGGGAATGGAAGACCACTTGCATGCCACTGTCTAATGTATGGAGCTCTGTTGTATTCCCTCACTGTAGGTTCTGCAGTGAGTTTTAGGGGCTGCCCACATACTGAGGAAATACCTCTGAACATCCCAGGTCCTTGGGAAGGACTCCATGTTCAGAGTATACCGGTCACTACACCTGTAGTGACTGTGCAAAAGCACTACTACTAGTACTACTACTAGTAGTAGTAGCAGCCGCCAATTTAGCAGTAGTAGTAGTAGTAGTAATAGAGTCAAATGTAAAAGACAAAACCAAAATAAAATGAATTAACCTACAAGAACTTGAGTCTATATTATATTTCACCTTCAGAAAATTAATACATTTACATTAATTGTTGTATTGAGACCAAGCTTCCTAGAATGCTTCCGTTAGTTTTCTAGCCTCTCTTGGATGAACAGTCAATTCCATCTCTGCAGTCCTCCATATCTTGGAAAACCCGTGTGTTCTGAGCTGGGGCATTATTGCTTCCCCAGTCACTAGTTATAAGAATTTACCCTGTGGGCAAACGTTTCAGATCATCTCAGAAAGCACCATCCATAGAACCAAGCAGAACCATCATGGGATTTAAAGGTTGACTACATAGTCAACCATTTGCCCATACAGAACCATTTTTCCAAAATAACCTTAGCAATGGGTACATCCGCCAAAGGTGAGGGGAAACTTTCCAACAGTGAAACCTACAGAGACATTCTGAGTTGGCTTATTTTTGCATGTCTCTAGATTTTTTTCACTTTTCCAGACCTTATTCTTCACATACTCAGAGCATGGGTTGATGGTACCTTTCCGAAGCTAAAGGAGGTGTAGGGGTTTGACCCACTGAGAACCTCAGGTACACCAGCTCTGGTTCCCAGCACACAAGGCATCTGAGAGGCTAGCAAAATTAAATAAAACAGAACAACATACAGTTAAAGATTTCGCCTTGTAGCAATAGGGTGAAAGGAGTTATTACCTTCTGTTGCTGTAAACTTTTTGAACTGCCGAACAGAGGTATATCAGAGGTGATGTCTGGAAATGCACTGGAGAACTTGAAATGAGAGGTCTTTAGGGGATTCTCACAGACCTTTTCATTGGAGATGAGCTACAAAGACACACATGACAGAGGGATGTTTTAGAAGAAGATCTTGGTGTTACTAAGGTGGGAGAAGGTACAAATTTAGGGTGCAATCCTAACCAACTTTCCAGCACCAGGGAAAGGGCAATGCAGCTTCAAGGTAAGAACATAAGAAGAGCCCTGCTGGATCAGGCCAAAGGCCCATCTAGTCTAGCTTCCTGTATCTCACAGTGGCCCACCAGATGCCTCAGGGAGCACACGAGACAACAAGATGCCTATATCCTGTGGCCAGTCCCTTGCACCTGGCATTCTGAAGTAGCCTACTACTCATGTAAGGAGGCTGCACAACCCATCATGCCTATAGCCCATGATGGACCTTTCCTCCAGAAATCTGTCCAGGCCCCTTTTAAAGGCCCCTAGGCCAGATGTCATCAGTACTTCTTGAGTCAAGGAGTTCCACAGATTAATTATCCGCTAGATAAAAGAAGTATTGCCTTTTATCTGTTCTAACTCTCCCAACATTCAATTTTAGTGGATATCCCCTGGTCCTGGTGTTGTGAGAGAGGGAACAAACATTCCCTTACCTTGCAGGATGCAGCACAAAAGTTGCACCTCCTTCAGGATGCAGCAGGCTCCCTTGGCACAGCTATGTCAGTGCTGGAAAGTTGGTTAGGAGTGTGCCCTTAAGGAGGCTTCATGTGCTATAGTTTGCACTCAAGCACAGATACCCGGGTACACAAATACTTGTACCAAGCAATTTCCCCTCTAAACTATCCAGGAACAGTAACATGAAAGGACAATTTCTATATATTTTAAAGCAAGATCTAAATCCAAAAGAAAACAGGTCAGGGGAAAAGACATCTGCAGGAAGGCTTGTGGGAAGACAGCAGCAAGTGAAGGAAGGACCAGTGGTGTACTTGGGGTGTTGACACCCAGGGTGGGGGACTCAAAGCCACTGGCTTCCTCCTTAAGATCTGTGGGGGAGACCAGGTCGACTAGCAACTCAGTGGTGCATTTGAAGCCCTCGGCAGACTTGACACTTGAGGTGGACTGTCCCCCACCACACCACACCACACCCTTGGCATGCTACTGGAAAAGGATAATCAACCATGTACTCAGTGATGTCATCCAGCAGGAACGCGCCGGAATGGCCGTTCCTGAACCTAATCAGGGCTGGCTCCGCCCACTCGCCGCCATTCGTTGCCAGCTCCGTGATGGACACGGCGCAGAAGGCGGTGGAACCAAAGGAATGGCGGCAAATCCAAAGGGACAGGCTGCGGGGCGCGGCCGGGCCGCTTTGAACGGTCCCGACACGTGCCAGTCAAAGGTGAGTCCCTGTCACCGTTCCGGTTCTTGGATCCATTAGATCCCACCACCGCAGGTACTTCTTCTCCCCTACAAATCCCTACTTTCATATTCATGTTATATAGCGAACAGGTAGTAGAGTAGCATGAAAGTCCAGTCCCCCAAACCTCTTCTTAGTAGACGCTTTCTAAAGCTAGCTGGCATGCACCAGTGTCATGCAGAGTGACTGAGCACAGATAAGGACAAAGGGCATATTTATTTACCACTTTAGGCACAATTTGGAGGCAACACAGAGATATCGGTCAGTCTGCGCTGTGCTTTTTCTTTGGTCTCCCCACCTCCCCCCCCACCCAGGATCAAAGAAGCTGTCCACATGCAGCATTGCTTTGCAAGCTGACATGGTCTGCATGACATTTTTACCATTGTTGCCATGAATCGGTGACTCAGCCTGCACCTAAGGCCAGGCAACTCCCAAGCTCAAGGCAAATAATTTCAGCAGAGCCTGAAATCCCATTACAGGTAGTTACAGGCAGGTAATTATAGACTGCCAAGCACAGGTCTGATGGCAACCAGCTTACATTCGGACTCGTTTGTGCTCAACTTCTGCACACAATTCACCCCTTATAAAGGCAGTGGCATTCCTGGGGGTGTGTGTGTGCAAAATGCTATGTGTTGCAGGAGCCTGAGCTCCTGTGTAACACAGCCCCTGCCCCTCCCCTTTCAGAGCCATTCACAGTTGGAATAGCAAAGCTTCTGAGACAGCTCAACAAGGAGGGGGAGGGGCCGCTTTACACAGGAGCTCAGGCTCCTGTAACACTTAGCATTTTGCCCCTCCCTGTAGGAACGCCACTCTATAAAGGGCCTTTCTGCAGTCAGAGTGTATCTACACCATGATTTCAGCCAGACCGCTGGAACTGGTGGAAGTACCATGGCTTTTTAGGGCACAATCCAATCCAGTGCCGGAATGGCAAGGAATGGCAAGGCCGGCCGGCCAGTGCCATATCCAACACTGGGTTGGGGGAGGCTGGAGCCTCCTGCAGCAAGGGAGCATGTGCTCCCTTACTGTAGGAGAGACTCCAGCCTCCCCTATGCACTCCTGCAGATCTGCGCCCGCTAAAGAGCGCCCGCTAAACCAGGCAGAGATCCGAGGAGACCGCACGGCCCAAATTGGGGCTGCACGTCCTCACTGATGGGCTTCGGATGTGGCCGAATGGCCACCTCCCAAGCCCGCCCAGGTTCCGCCCCTGCCTCCCTCTCTCCCTCCAATCCCTGTGCTGCCTTGGCACGGAGCCTCCTTCGCACTGACCGGCTTCGGTCGGCGCAAGAGAGGCTCAGCGTGGGTGCAGCGGGGTTTAGGATTGCCCTGCTCGTGACCACAACAGCCCATACACCGGTGCAATATATCTCTGAGGGTGCAATCCTAACCTGGAATTAAGCTGGCACAATTAGAGCAGCAAAGTTTGGCCGGCATAGGGGCCACCGTAAAGCGCATTTGGACCACTCCTGGAGTCAGGAAGGATGGTGCACGGCTTTGTGATTGCCTCTCTGACGCCGACGGCGCAATTCTAACTTGGACTTAGGCCAGCACAGTTAGGCCAGCAATGTTTGGCCGGCACAAGGGCCACCATAAAGCATGTTCGGACTACTCTCGGAGTCAGGGAGGATGGCACACGTTTGTATGCTGGCCTCTCTGACTCCAAGAGTGGTCCAAACATATTTTAAGGTGTCCCTTGCGTTGGCCAAACTTTGCAGGCCTAACTGTGCCTGCCTAACTCCAGGTTAGGATTGCGCTCTGAATGCCAGGAGGCAAAACTCAGCGAGGGGCAGTCACCTCCGTGTCTGAGCTGGAGAAGGAATGCTGGACCAGGTGGGTCTCAGCCTGATCCTGCAAAACTATTCTTGGTTCACCAAAAGAACGCCGAAATTGAAAAAAAGGAAAGTTATTTGGTTGGAACCTACAGAAGTCCCCTTAAGCATCTACTTCTTGGAGTGAATGTTAAGCTTTAAATGAATCGAAATAGAGGCACACCCTTGTGTCATCACATGCCAGCATGACAGGCCCATCCCACACGAGTGACTCTCACAGTGGCGGTTCCTTTGTTTACCTGCTCTTCTGTGTTCCTGTCCTGGAGCATGCC
Organism: Lerista edwardsae; assembly: GCA_029204185.1. NCBI lineage: Eukaryota > Metazoa > Chordata > Lepidosauria > Squamata > Scincidae > Lerista > Lerista edwardsae. The sequence continues at coordinate 3,079,294 of JAJKFI010000077.1, forward strand.
CTGGACTTTCTCCAAGTTGCACTTCACATCTGTGAGTTTCAAGGAAAGGCTCTCTGCTTCTCCTTGAAGGCCCGGACGATCGCTGGCATGCCTCTCTTTGCAATTCTCCAGCAGAGATATCACTTTCTGCTCAATCTCCGATAACATTAGCTGGGAAATCAAGCAGTTAATCATTCATTCTTTATGACTTCAAAGCTTCTTCGCTGAAGACACTCCTTGCACAGACATGGGCTGGCAAGCAGAATGGCTGGTGGATCTAGAAGTGACCCAGTTCTCCTTCTCCACTGCTTCTGTTTCTAAAAAACCTCTAGTACCTCTGTGTGTGTGTGTGTTGGGGAGGGAAATTAGAGGAGGATGAGAAAATCAACCATTGCAAATTCTTTTTATTGTTATGCATAGGGCAACATTGTTGCTATAATTACTCTTTGACTTTTAATCTTTAATCTGGAATTTTAATGATTGTAAAATCCGTTGGGGTCTGCTGCTTTTAATTGTTTGTCATTGTTTTAATTTTATCCTGTGTTCTTTTTACCTTATCGTAAGCCGCCTTGGATGCCCAGAGGCGGATCTACAGGGAGGGCAAAGCTCTGCGTGTTGCAAGGAGCCTTACCCTGTCACGTAAATCCCTCCTCTCCCTTGCTGCTGTAGCCAGTAAGCAACACCAAGATGTTGCTTTTCCCTGTAAGGACCGGCTAAAACGGTGCAGGAGAGGAGTGATTTCCACTGCAAGGTAAGGCTTCTTGCAAAACTTAGAGCTTTGCCCTCCCTTAGATCTGCCTCTGTGGATGCCCTAACACGGGGCAGAAAGGTGGGGTATAAATGCAATAAATAATCATAATTGTTCCCTGTAGCCTTTGCATCTGTGTCACACTTTCCCTGTTCCACTATAAGACCTGGCAGGCTGTCAGAGCGCAGCTGGGGAAATAGAGCTTGGGGCAGAGAGGATGCTTGGCACGTGGAAAAGGGACAGGCACAGTTAATCCCCTCTCCCTCCCTGCAAATGCTCTACCATCAACCTTGCAGACAGTAAAGGGGTTTGGAATCCTGTGCCTGCCTTGCAAAACTGAGTCCCCTCCTAGATTCAGGGCTCAATGACCAAACCAAGAGCCTGAGAACCGGATTCCTGGAGATGCCCCTTACATACTGAGTCCAGCAGGGCGCCATTTCTGCAGCCCTGTCACAAGCACAGGAGTGCTTGCCATTGTGTAGGCCTGCTGAAATGGGAGAGAAAGGTGACTTGCTTTATGAGACGGCAGCAGTGAACTTTGGCCAGCCCATCTTACCTGGTAGGCAGCAAGGTGCTGCTCCAGCGTCTGCTGCATTCGGCGGGTCTGGGCTGCCGCTCTCAGGGACTCTTTGGCTTGCTCTAGCCACAGCTCCAGCTCCGCAACTTGTGCCTGGCACACATGGAGGACTTGAGCAGGCTCAGCGGCAGGCTTTGCGGAGTCCACCGTCTCTTTGGAATCTCCCCACGTTCTCCATAAGCCCTCGGCAGTGATTGTGACTGGGGCGGAGGCTTCCCCCTGCAGCGGAGGAGAGGCAAACACAAGATGATTTACGAAGCCCAGAGCAGATCACTCCTGCGTGGAAAGCCAGCGTGAGCCAGCCAGCGTGCTCAAACTCCACCGGCAGGATTAGAGAAAAAGAAAGAAAGAAAGGAAAAGTAAACTCAACCGCTCGTCACATGATCGGGTGCAACAGGTTTCTTAGCAGCCGATTTGCATTTGCACAGGTAGGCCTGAGCTCGCAGGAAGTTGGCTGAGTCATCGTTCATTAAGCAGCGATCCCGGAGGGACAGAGAGGTGTTTTTCTGGCAAGCGGCATTCAAAGCCGGATCACACAGGCCACTGCGGAACATTTACTTGTTATTGTTGGGAGTGAGTGTGAGCCGGAATTCCGGCAACCGAGAAAATAAAAAGACCAATGTTAAAGGAAGAGGAAGAACAGGACTGAGATGTTCTAACCATACAGAGAGGACAGATACTTTATTTTAAATAATTATTGCTGATTCATATGTGCTTATCAAGGTGCAACAGGAATGTTTGTCTTGGACAGCACTGGTGGATTCCGCTTTCAAAAATAAGAACCACCTGAACTGTAGAGGTTCCAAAGAGGATTTTAAAAAATGCAAAAACAAGGTGAACAAGATTTACAAAAAAATAAAATAAATGTAGATGTTTCAACCTGATGGTTGCCTGCACTGTGGGAAAAGCTGCTTGAGGACCCTATTTGGAGTGAAGAAATGTTTTCTACCAGTCAGATGCTTCTGGGAAGAAGGGGTTAAAGGCAATTGCCGCACTCTGGTCTATATTACCGGAATCTGGAAAACAAAGATATACTGCCTCTGAACATGGAGGCTCTATTTAATTGTCAAAGCTAATGGGAGCAGATAGATTAATCCTCTGTGAATGTCTCTAATGCTTTTAGAGGCCATCTCTAGTCATCAGTGTACCTTATAGCAGCAAATGCCATAAGCTAAGTGTGCATTGTGTGACGGGCTACTTCTTGTGTTAGTTCTGATTCTGATTGCCAACTCTGCAAATTCAAGCCTAATGAAAGAAGAAGGGGAAAAATATATATTATTTTGCTCGGAAATGAACCGAACAACGATGCAGAGAGCCAAGCTCCTCAGTGAGAAGGCCTCTGAACTCCTGGAATCCGTCCATTATTTAATTATTTCTTACAGTTAGAAATAACTAAAGGTCTGGCCTCTGCAGACCTCAAAACACCTCCAGACATGACAGGAGAACATCTCCATTCGCATCCAGAGGTAACATTGCACCAACCCGTGTATCGGCTCATCTGCAGGTATCGGCAAGGGGTCCAAGAATGGATCCCTCGGGGATACTAAGGTTCAACTATATAGGCCTTTAAGAGCACAATTCTAACCTGGAGTAGGCTGGCACAGTTAGGCCAGCAACAAGGGCCAACGTAAAGCATGTTTGGACCACTCTGGGAGTCAGGGAGGGTGGCACATGTCTGTGTACGGGCCTCTCTGACTCAGAGAGCGGTCCAAACATACTTTACTGTGGCCCTTGTGCCAGCTAAACTTTGCTGGTCTAACTGTGCCAGCCTAACTCCAGGTTAGGACTGCATCCTAAATGAAGTAATACTTCATTTTACTTCATTTTATGTTGATTTTCAAATAGTGAACAACCTGGCCATTATAATTTGGTGATAATTTTGGCAATCTGATAAACCAGTTGTACATCCAGTTATGTCATGCAGGGGGAACGCGGGGGAACTCAGTTCCACTAGTTAAAATTAGGGCTGACTCCGCCCACTTCACTCTCCTCCTCCCCCCTCCCAATTCCTCTGCAAAGAGCTTTTCTTCTTGGTTGGCCGGCACTCAGAGGGTTAAAGGGAGCGACTCCGGATTCCTAGGGGGGGCGAAGGCAGTGATGTCATTCAGGGGGAACGGACCAGAACGGGCATTCCAGATCCTAACGGGCTCCGTGACTGGTTCCGGGTTCCTGACAAGTGCCAATCAAAAGTGAGTTCCTGTTCCTAAATCATTTGAATGACACCACTGTGCACATCTATATACGGCCATTCAGGAGGCCAGCTGAATCAGTCGCCTGAGGCGGCAGATTGGCAGGGGCCGGCTCACTTCCCCTCTTCTTCCCACTCTCTGGATTGGAAGAGAGTGACAGAACAGAAGTGTAGAGGAGAGAAGAGCAGTGAGCAAGAGTGGCAGAGAGGCAGAGAGGCTGGGACTTCCCCCAGCGAGGAGGGCAGCATTTGGCATGCCGCCTCAGGTGCCAGAAAGTCTCATTCCTCCTCATCAGTTCCCGCTGTCTGCGGAGACAAAGGAATTAACGGCCAATCACATGTAGCCATTGGCTTGTCAGGCTTGTCAACCTGCTTGCAGTGGATGCAAAGAAATCAGAAGCGGAGCAAAATTTCCTTTTGGCGCTGCCTTCTATGGTATAGATCAGTTATTTTCAATGCTTTTCTTCTCATGGCACACTGAACTCTATGGTCTTCTCTATGGTTGCCACTTCCAGGAGACTCTTCTGGGTTCTGCAGCTCTGTCTCTAGGACAACTTTCTGTAGTAACAACTTGTCTGCCCCTCTTCCTCCACCAGCGGACCGAGTGACAATTTGTTACTACAGATAATTGTCCTAGAAACAGAGCCACAGAACCTGGGAGAATTTTTCAGAGTGCAATCCTGACCTGGAGGTAGGCCAGCACAGTTAGACCAGCAAAGTTTGGCTGGCACAAGGGCCACCATAAAGTGTATTTGGACCACTCTCAGAGTCAGGGAGGATGGCTCACGTCTGTGTGCTGGCCTCTCTGACTCCAAGAGTGGTCCAAACATACTTTATGGTGTCCCTTGTGCTGGCCAAATTTTGCTGGCCTAACTGTGCCGGCCTGTTGGGATGTTAATTTGCACCTAGTATTAATTTGCAAGTTGAAATG
>JAJKFI010000077.1:3099221-3111408 GCA_029204185.1 Lerista edwardsae
GTTTTGCTGTCTTCCCCGGCGAAACGGACCGGAACGCAACGGGCGGGCTGCCGCTCACCTGTTCCTCCCGCCCAGCGTTCCGGCTACATGACGCCGCTGCCTGTTGGGGCCAAGTTATGCTTTCAGGTAATGTGTGATTTGATTTTTATTAGTTCCTAGTCACAAAGGCAGTAATCCTACTTTCCTAAGAGTCAGCCCCATTGAAGACAACGGGACTTAAGTCTGAGTAGATCAGCTTAGGGTTGTGTTCAAAGTTACTTAGAAATCCAGGCACTTCCCATATTTGGTCCCCATGGGTTAAAAAAAGCAACCGAAGAATTAAAAGCTCTGTCAAGTGGTTTCTCCTCCCATATCACATTTTGATCACAATCCACACCTCAAGAAATGATTAAAAATTACAGAGTGCTTCCTAAAAGGGGTCACAAGTTACAGTAGTCTGTTGTCCGTGCAGGACTTATTTTTACCTCGAGAAGTTTGTTTTGTTCTTTGGTGACTTTTTCCAGAGTCTTCAACTCTTTCAAAAGTTGCTTTGTTCTTTGGAACACGGAGAAAGGTTGCATTCTGACATCTGGCAACCGAAGACTTTCTTTGTAGGACAGTATCTCAGTGAGACCCTTCTGCATAGGACTAATGTGAGCCAGTATAACCTACAACATAGCAAAGAGGATCAACAAAGTGGCAACAAGTTTGAAAGGAAGGGGGAAGAGCATAATAAAACTCAGCATTTATACAGTGCTTCAAAAGTGTCCAAAGCATCTCAGAAATCAACATTTCGCCGAATCCTAACCCCCGTCCCTGGCCTGGGCAGCCTTATGCAGGCTGCTTGGATTTGTGCCAGTGAATTTGCACTAGTGAATTAGCTGGCGGAGATGCGAGTAGCCTCATAACAGTGGCAGGGGCTTGACACAGGGTAAAGGAAACATTATCCCCTTATCCGATGTGATCTCCAGCTGCCTCCTAACCTACACTGGATACAGGATAGGCCATTGTGGCCAGCCTGTTCTAGCACAGATTAGAATTGGGCTGCCCAACTACCTGACTTCCAGGAAACCAAGATATTAACAAAATATGTAAAAATTATCATAGGTACCCAACTATAAGATAAGAAATTTTTGCAAATATATGATCTGTAAATTGCATCCTTGTCTTAGGGTCGGTCAGAGGTCCAGGCAGTTCAGGGATGCCAGCTGCCTGTTGATTGTCTGCAAAGCATCTGCAGATAATCTTTTATGCTTGCATTAAGTTACCAAGCTTTAATTACAGTCAGAGCTTGTCCTATGCTTTCTGTTTAAGGAGCTTTTCTAAGCATGCTGTTAATTCCTTAACTCCCAACCCTTTCTGAAATTGCTGAAATTTTAAATTTGTGGGTTTTTTCCTGCAGTATGAATCTGTTTCCCCCCCCCCCAACATCAATTCAATGCTATCTGTCTTGTGTCATTACTTTTTTGGGGGGGAGGGGGTGTTTGTGCTCCTCTTCACAAGAACCATTACCCTTACTCTCCCCTCACTGCAGTGATTGGCTCCTAACCCTCTCTGCATGGGAGAAACAGAGTAAAATCAGGCAAAATTATAGTCAGACACCCCTCCCAACTATGATCCCCCTGGGGGTCATAGAGAATTCCATAATTTTGGCTCAAAAACTATCCTCGACTTATATGTGAGATAAACTTGTACATATGGAACATCATAATCTTGGAATTTGAAAGGATTTCCACACCGTGAGCAAGGTTAAACAAGAATACTTACAGTACTATTTGTAGCATGTATTAATGAGATTGGGATGAAAGAGGAATTATTGCAGCAGGCATTGTAGAGAAGAACACAAACCAACTTTACGTAAAAAAATTAAGGGAAAATTAATAAAATAAAAAGAAACTTTTCATACTGAGAGTGATCTCCCAAGTATTGTTTTTAATATTATCAGTATGAATACATGTCAATATATGTGAATTGCTTTTTAAAATGCACTCACCTGGCCATGTTTAAGATGTTCCTTTGGAGAAAAATCTAGTGTATCTTCTGAAGGAGACAATATAGTCTTAATTTTGTCTATATCTTTCTCCATTTTTTTAACTTCACATTCAATTGCTTCCACCTCCTAAAGTTTTAAAAACAGTCCAGTTAAAATATAGAATATTAATTTTTTTTTCCTGCCTTTCATTTATCACAAAACTCATGCCAATTTAGAATGGGCAGGGAGGTCTCCTGACTGTCTTCCATCCAATGTTGCTTAGTTTCAGCAAAGCAGTTGTTGGGCGCAATCCTAACCAACTTTCCAGCACTCACATAGCTGTGCCAATGGGGCATATTCTGCATTCTGCAGTGGAGGAGGCCTCCTTAAGTTAAGGGAATATTTATCTCCTTACTTTGGAATAAATATTTATTGCCCTCATCCCATTGCTGGAAAGTTGATAAGGACTGCACCCATTAACAGGTACCCTCAAATAATGCCTTGGGACCTCCCAAGCCCGTTTAAGTAAACAGAAACTGTGTTGATGGAGTAGGCAGAGGACCAGAAAGTAAACTGCTTTCTTCTTTTATTTATTTACTTCATTAATATATAAGCTACCTTTGATTACAAAAATTAATGCAAAATAAAACAGTTGGGTAAGAGCTAGTAGACAACATTTTCCACTCATTAAATAGTTGGGAAAAGAAAAAAAAGGGTTTCACCAGGCACCAAAAGAACCCAAAAAAAGCCTTGCTAGACCAGGCCAAGGGCCCATCTGGTTCAGGTTACTGTATCTCACAGTGGCCCACCAGATGCTTCATGGAGCACTTGAGACAACAAGATGCCTGCATCCTATGGCCACTCCCTTGTATCTGGCATTCTGAGGTAAATAATAATCTGCAACCCATCTAGGCCTTAAGAACATAAGAAGAGCCCTGCTGGATCAGGCCAAGGGCCCATCTAGTCCAGCTTCCTGTATCTCACAGTGGCCCACCAGATGCTTCAAGGAGCACACAAGATGACCAATGAGAATACATAAGGACCTCACTGGGGGCAGAACCCCATAATCAGGGTGCCACATTATGGTGACAGTGTAACATCTGGCTCTGAGGTTTAGTTCCACAAGATTCCACGTTCACAACACAGCATGCACATTTTTTTAATTTTTTTCTATTTTTTTGTGTCTTGCTTTGAATTTTAGCATACTGTCAGCAATCCCAAGAACATGTAACTGAACATTTCCCCACTATTTCTGGCTCCCTCTCCTCCCTCTGTTGCCTCCCCTGTGGCAAAACTGTAAGCACCTTGGGGGGAGGAACTTTGTCCTCTTATGCACATTGACGGAGGTACGTATAATCATAACCATGGTGAAGACGAGAAGCAAAAAGTACATCTATAATCTGCAATGTTGCATAGCAGCCACTAGGACAACATTCTCTTTAGAATATCTATGCTTACATCAGCCAAGTGCTGGATGTGTGGAAGAATTCCCAATATCTTTTGCTGTAAGGCTGTAACTTGCTCATTCACGTGATTCAGCTCTTTCACCTTGCTTTCGGTTTCAATTAAAGCAGAAAACTCTTCCAATTCTGGGTGAATGGAACTGAGAATGCTTTGCTTTTGTTCAGAATCTTCCAGTGCCATCTTGGGTGGGGAAAGTGAAAATAAAAATGAAATACGAGAATGAATCCATCCATTTAATGCTGAAGTAAACACAACAGACCTGGAAAATGTTGAAATTCTGTGATAGCTATTCACACGCAATAATTTAAAGTTCTGTTAAGTTATGGAGGGTGCAATCCTAACCCTGGGGGAGGCCAGCTGGCCAGCCTTATCTGGGTGCTGCTGGGCCTGGGTTGTGGCACAGGGAGGCTGGTGCACAGTAGTGTGCCAACCTGCCCTGCTCCTGAGTCATTGCAAACGCACTTTACGGCACATTTGCAACACTCATAGGCAGTGATGTCATGCAGGGGGAACGCGGGGGAACTCAGTTCCACTAGTTAAAATTAGGGCTGACTCCGCCCACTTCACTCTCCCCCTCCCCCCTCCCAATTCCTCTGCAAAGAGCTTTTCTTCTTGGTTGGCCGGCACTCAGAGGGTTAAAGGGAGCGACTCTGGATTCCTAGGGGGGCGAAGGCAGTGATGTCATTCAGGGGAAACAGACCAGAACGGGCGTTCCGGATCCTAACGGGCTCCGTGGCTGGTTCCGGGTTCCCGACAAGTGCCAATCAAAAGTGAATTCCTGTTCCTAAATCATTTGAATGACACCACTGCTCATAGGCCAGGTCAAGGGGCTTGTGCTGGCCTACCAGGCAGCTTGCATTGCGCCCTGAGAGTGCAATCCTAAATTGCGCCGGATTGGCGAGGCCGGCAGGCCGCCACCAAATCCAGCACACCTTAGGTGCTCTGGGGAGCGTCCCAGGGCAAGGGCATGTTCGTCCCCTTGCCCCAGGAGAGGCTCTGGCAGCCCCAAATCTGTGCCTGCTACTTAGCAGGCGCAGGACCGAGGAAGCCGCGTGGCCTGAATCGGGCCCACAAGGCCTCCCGAAGGCCACAACCCAACCCCAACCCCCTCCCGGGCCTGCACATCCACCAGCCTGCCTGCCCAGTTCCTCCCACCCACCCACTCTCCCTCCTCCTAGAGCCTCCCTTGTGCCAGCACTCACAGGCCAACACTAGTAGCGTCAGCCCGAGAGCTCTAGTGCCGGAGTGAGGGTGCCACTCAGTGCCCCCGCACTGGCGCTAGTGACGTAACACCAACACAACCATGTTGCATCGCCACTATGTCGAGGGCGGGATTGCGCCCTCAGTCAAGTCCGGCTCAATCGTGGAACTGCTGGATTCTTCATGAGAAGAACTCAAGACGTTGTGAGTGAACTACCACTGCACTCTGGCAACACTTCCGAACACACATGCGTAGTAAGAGGCGCACCCTTGAAGGCCGAGCAAGGGCTACAATCTGGACTCCACGCTGGAGGTCTACTTACCTGAAGAGCACTAGCATGTTTATTCAGAGCTTTGGCGGTGTCACTTTTGGCTTCTTCAGTGAGCAGACGGTCCGTGTTCTCAAGCCACGCTTGGGTGCTCTTCAGGAGTTCGTTCCATTCTTCTAACTTGCTAGAGGCCTTCAATATAAAACACCACTTATTTTTTGCAACTCCTTTGGGTGACGCCCTGAAATCTTTGGGTTTTTGCTGCAGAACCATTCTCAGGCGGGTGACATTCATACTAAGAAGGAGCTCCTTGACCCTGTTTCACATTCTCGTAACTGATTGATTAATTAATTGGACTAGGTTGGGCTATGTAACCTTGTGTATCCCTTCCAACTCTACGACTCTATAACTGTATGAACAACTGCTTTCTGGAGCAGAAAAGGAAGTGTGGAGGAGAAGAGAAAAGGAGGCCTTTCCCCAAATGGGAGGTGTCCCACCCCAGTAATCATTTTGGTCACTCTCTTCTGCACTTTCTCTAGTTTCCTTAGATCTTTTTTGAGGTCCTTAAATATATTGACAATATATGGAAACGAACTGTATTTCCACATATCATTGTGAATGCCTTTTCATTCAGCTTCTAAGAAGGAAGAAGACAGATTTTCTGCATGTGGCATTTCCAGTGCTTTCTCCTCTGGTTTAGTCTCTGCATCCATGAGCATCATCCATTCGTCTCTTACCCTGTTTATGTCGGCAGTTCTGCGCTCGGCACGCTGCGAGACTTGCTGGTACTGCTGCAGCGGAACCATCAAGCGGTCCATCAGCTCCTGGCCCTGACAAGGGTCTTGCTCTACGGTGTCCTGAACTTCCGCATCCAGTTCATTCATTTTGTAGTGCCAGAGGTCGAGCATATCCCAGATTCTCTGCACATAACAGACAGAAGGAGCCCATTAGCAAAAAGGGGTAACCCAGTCGGCACTCCGGTGCATGATCTCTTTAGTCACTTGCACCAGTGATTATGAATGAGACAAGATATGAATGAGATTATGACCAAATTATGAATGAGAGTACAAATAAAAGACAATATGTAGACTGAGGCTTTATGCGGACGGTCTGATGGCTCTGAGAGTAACAGACCAGCAGAGCTCCAAATGAAAGAATATAGGAAATGAATTGGGGCCCAATCCTATCGGACTGAGCCACGGCGGTGTCACAAAGGTGCCGCAAGGCATGTCAAACACAGGTGTCTTATGGCCACACTGGCCCAGTGCTGTCCTTGCGCACCTGGAGGCACGCTCGCAGAGCCGGTGAGTGGTTAGTTTTTCCATCACCAGTGTTGCGGAAATCCCAAGCAGGCAGGGAGGACAGAACTGAGTCAGGGGGGCGGAGCAGGGGTAGGACCAGTGGTGACCCCACCGCCGGATCTTATCTCCCCCCTTGACCTGGGCCAACCAACACAGGACTGCACAATTCTCTTACAGAGAAACAGCCAGTGGAGAGTCAAGGATCCCCATTGCAGGAGGCAGGGCTTTCCCCCAGGGAAGGGGAAGAACATTCTCTTCATTTGAGGAGACCTCAGCAGCTGACTGGCGGCCACTGCATAATAACCAGTTGGCTACCGTTGTGCCCAAGGCGCCCAGGATTGGGCTGGTAGCCTCAGAATGAAATAAGTGAGACAGACATCAATGATATCCAGATGCAAATTGAAAAGACGTAGGGTATAAATTCTATTATTATTATTATTATTATTATTATTATCATCATCATCATCATCATCATCATCATCATCATCATCATCATTAAATACAAAATAATAATAATCTAATAATAAAATATTATTATTAAATATATATTATTAAACATAAAATATTATTATTATTTTATGTTTAATAATAATAATAATAATAATAATTTATTATTATTATTATTATTATTATTATTATTATTATTATTATTATTAACCATTGGAAAATGTGTGGCATTTGGGAAAATAACTAATGAACAATGAGAGAGCCTTATTGAAGAATAATGATGAACAATTATATAACAATATTTCAATTGTAATAATGAAAGAGATGTATCTTTGGAGGCAGAGAGAGGTATAATGACACCACCACCAAACTCTCAATAAGCGTATACATTGAAAAGTCAGGCAATAATGACAAGGGAGAAGCCGCAGCTCAGTGATCGCGCATCACTGCGGAAAAGCCCGGGGAACCACAGCCAGTGGCCCAATAGGGCAAGGGAGCCGCCCGTCGAAAACGTTTGGGTACTACTGGATACTCAGCTGGAAGGATCAAAGGTCTGACTTTGTATGTTCACAAGTGAGGCTGGACATTACCTGTTGGACTTCCTTTGCTTTCGCAATGTTCTCAGTCTTCTGCTGTAGCATGTTTTCAATGGCCTGGAGGCCTTTGTTAATGTCTTCTATTTTTCTGTCCGTAGTGTAGTGAGGGGAATTTTTCAAGACTTCAGTGCTGACCTGCCATAGCAGAGAGGAAACAGGGCAAAGTAATGCCATTGGGGTGAAAGATAAATACAAAGCCAAGGCAATCTGCAATTCTTCCGTTACTTTTCCCTTCTTCCTTGATGAGTCATGGACCTCTGGAGCCCACTGATTGACTGGGTTCAGCAACAGGCTTTAAACAAACTGGGATGCTTCCAGCGGTGTCATGCTGCCGGAACACTGGGCGGGAGGAACGGGTGAGCGGCAGCCCGCCCATTGCGTACCGCTCCGTTTCACCGTCTCCATTTCGCCGTCCGTTTCGCCGTCTTCCCCGCTCACTTGTTCCTCCCGCCCAGCGTTCCGGCAGCATGACGCCGCTGGATGCTTCTTCCCTCCCACTTCTGGGTCAGCTTCTTCTCCCCCTATTCTCCTCTCATCTATTTTAATCTTGCTCTTATATGTCAGCCTCCTTTTTTAAAAAAAAAATGAGAGTAAAAAAAAAAAAATGATAATTGCCAAGAGAGGCTCTTGGCAGTTAGGCAAAGAATAGAAAGAATGGTTTTCCTTCCCAAAGTCAATTGATGGCCTGTTTTGTAAAATTTCAAGCGGTTTGGAAGCTTAAGAGTTCCACTGCACCCCTAAAAAAAAAAAAAAAAGATTTAGAATCCTAAACTGGAGTTAGGCTGGCACAAGCTAAGCCAGCAAAGTTTGGCCAGCAAAGGGACACCGTAAAGCGTGTTTGGACCACTCTCGGAGTCAGGAAGGATGGCGCATGTCTGTGTGCTGGACTCTCTGACTCTGAGAGCACAATCCTAACCTGGAGTTAGGCCGGCTCACTTAGGCCAGCCAGGTTTGGCTGGCACAAGGGCCACCATAAAGCATGTCTGGACCACTCTGGGAGTCAGGGGGATGGTGCATGTCTGTATGCTGACCTCTCTGCTTCCAACCGTGGTCCAAATTTACCTTACGTTGTCCCTTGTGCCAGCCAGTCTTTGCTGGCTTAGTTTATGCCGGCCTAACTCAGTTTAGGATAGCGCCCTTAGGGATGTTTTAAGGCAGGGGGCTCTAAACTGCGGCTCGCAGGCTGGCTCTGGTGCCCCCTTTTTCCTTTCCCCAGGTGACCCGTGCTTACCATTCCACTGGGTAACGAAGCGACAGTAACCCCTACAGTAACCTCAGTGGTGTCAACTAAATGATTTAAGAACAGGTACTCACTTTTGATTGGCACGTGTCGGGACCCGCCCACCGGAAGTGACGTCATAAGCCAGAAGTGATGTTGTGGCAGGAAGTGACATGAAAAAAGCCTTTTTTGAGGACTCAGATGATTTTAAACTGACCCAACAGTTGCAACAGTATTCCACAGCACCCCCAGAACATGTGAAGGAGGCCTGGCATCTTGTGAAAACCCCAGAGCAGCTCATTTTTCAGTGGCAAGGCAAGGCAAGGCTCCGCTCGCTGCCTGCCTGCCTGCCTGGCTCTGAGAACCTGCAAGCAACTCAAACATGCAGGAAATTCAAACGTTGCAGAGGGCGGAGTCGACAAGTGGGCGAGCGAATGGGCGGGGCCAGCTGTAATCCTAGAAACCGGTACTCGCGTACCCCCGCGTACCCCCTGCATGACATCACTGAGTAACCTCTTGTTAGTTACAGCGACAGTAACCTCAAGTCTTGCAGTGACCAGCTACATCCTGGTTGTGTCATCCCAGCAGGCTAAGCAGTGACACTTGAGAACTGCAGGCACAATTGTCGCTTCACTCCCCGGCAGAACGGTAAGTGCGGGTCGCACTGGAAAGCCTTTTCACAGATGCAACAGTCTCCAGTTTGGAGCAAAGCAGTGGAGCCAGCATGAGCTACACTGCATCCTGTGCCGGAATCTTGGCTGCTGGAGGGAACATTTGTACCCAGTAGGGTTACTTGGGCCTGCGCCAGCAAAACCACTGGCATAAGTCCGTGTTGCCTTGTGTTGGCAGATCAGGCACAGAAAGGAGGATAGGACACAGCAGGAGCCAGTGTAGCCAATCCTGACCCTTCTCGGGCCTGATTTACCCACCCTCACTGCAAAACCAGTGCTTAGGGCCTCTGAAGGTCTTGATTCTTCCTTGCCTGGCTGGGTGGACACCGTGAACCCCATCTCAACCACCCAGAACTCAGCAAAGGAGAAACAGAGTAGAAATGTACTGCCATAAGAACATAAGAAGAACCCCGCTGGATCAGGCCAAGGACCCATCTAGTACAGCTTCCTGTATCTCAGGGAGAATACAAGACAAACTAGATACTTGTTGCCACTCCCCTGTGGACCTGAAGACTGCAAGAGAAAGAGCCAAGATTCTTCAAGAACATAAGAGGAGTCCTGCTGGATCAGGCCAAAGGCCCATCTAGTTTAGTTTCCTGTATCACACAGCGGCCCACCAGATGCCTCAGGGAGCACACAAGACAACAAGATGCCTACATCCCATTGCCACTCCCTTGCACCTGGCATTCTGAAGTAGCCTACTACTAACATAAACACTGAGTTCAGTATAAGCTGTTGTAAGCTTCCAAATAAACAATTTTACCTTTTCTTCTAAGTCTTGCAAAGCTTGCTTGCAATCTTCCAAATTTGTTTCAATCTCAACGGGAACAATTGTGTACATCTCAGAGTACTTCATTCGGAGTTTATCCATGATCTGCTCAAGCGCTTGCTTCTGACTGTCAGTTGCTCTCTGGATCTCCTAAGAGTTGGAAGCAATTAACAGTTGTTATGGGGTGTTTTTTCAACAGGGCATTGGACACAGACAGATACTTTTTGCATTACAAAGCCTCACTGGACTACACAGCGAGCAGATTACACCTGAGAGATGCTCACTTGGCTTAGTCCCCTGATGCTTTTCAGTCCACCAAGAATAAATTAAACCCGATACCTTTTCATTGTACTGTCCGGCCTTATTGACATATGAAATAATATCTCAAGTACACAAAATACCACTGCGACTCATATTGGTGGTGTGCTTTTGTTGCAAAATAAAAGAAAGCCTGAAAACACTTTTTTAAAAGGTTCCGACAACAATAAACGGCTGCAACAAGCAAAAACACTCAAAAGTTGGAGGATTCACTTTTGTGTTGTTGGAAATGAAAAGATTCCAGAAAAACAAGAGGGTCCAGTTCTGCACAGAGAATATCAGTTTCCCGAGGTTAAAAAAACTTCACTATTGTCAACTACTCCTGGCCTAGAAACATAATCTGATCTACATCGTCTGATAGCAACAACTGACTTGGGGACAAATTTCTAGACTCTCCACTGGAAAATGTTTACGATTATTTTTTCTATTGCCCCGTTGGATATCAAAATGGTGAATTTTGGGATCCTGTACTCAAAACAACATCCCATGTGGAGAGAGAATGGAATTAAAGAGCGAAAGCTCAATCCTTCCCCCTGCCCCTCGCCACTGGAACTTGTGTACCGGTGATAGGGTGTGCTTTACGGCGATTGCAAATGGTCCTTCAAGAGCTCACAGAGCTGAGCACTTTTGGAATGCTGGCGCCAGCGGTGTCATGCTACCGGTACGCTGGGCGGGAGGAACGGGTGAGCGGCAGCCCGCCCGTTGTGGCATGCTCCGTTTTGCTGTCTTCCCCGCCCCCGTGGGGGCGGGAACGACGGCAAAACAGAGCGTGACGCAACGGGCAGGCTGCCACTCACCAGTTCCTCCCACCCAGCATACCGGTAGCATGACACCGCTGGCTGGCGCACAGACCAAAGTGGCTCCGATCATGGCGGCAAGACACGAAGCTCCTGCTGACTCAAGGTCTCCGTGGAGAAGAGTGGGCGGAAGGAGTGCAGGGGGAGAGGGGGAGAGTGGATTGGGGGAGGGCTGGGGCAAAACAGAGGCCAGAGGGGATGGTACCCCGAAAGGGAGAGTTTTACCAACCTCAAGTTTCACCGTCTTTTCAGTCAGCGCTTCCAAGCTGAGGTCATGAAGTAAAGAGATGGAGTCCTGCAATGATGTCTTCAGTGCGTTTATTTCGTCGCTCGTCTTGGCCCGTTCTTGAATCTCCTTTTGTACGGCATCCTTCTGCTTTTGAGCTTTTTGGCTGAGCCTGAGGAATGGCATCAGGGGAAGTGTCAAATGGACGCTTCAGCCGAAATTAAAATCCAAGACATGAAAGGTCCTATGTGTGGTATGTGTATTACAGGCATGCCCTGGTATCTGCGGGGGTTCCATTCCAGACCCCCCACCCCCCATAGATACCTGAAACCATGGATACTGGGGGCACCTTTTTAAAGATAGTAGAATATCAGAGGTTTTGCTGCAACGTTAAAAAAAAAGATTTGTTTCATGTTCCCCTATTTTTTTAATAGGTGTCGCAGTATCCACAGATAACTGAAACCATGGTGCAATCCTATGCATGTCTACTCAGAAGCAAGTCCTATTGTGCTTAATAGTTCTTACTCCCAGGAAAGTGTGCATAGGATTGCAGCCTGAATCAACACATGCAGAGGCACACCTGTGTTTGCTTGAAAACAATTAACAGATATTAAAGGCTCTTTGTCAAAATTTGGAGCTCCTAATTCATAGTAAAATATACAAATATATGTTGCATGTTCCTCTCCAACCACTGCTAACTGGGCAAGAGGCACTTTTTCAAGTGGTGTTCTCTTATATTTAGCAGGGGGAAAGCAATTGTCCCCAGTGTTGTCATTCAGCCAGAACACTGGGTGGGAGAAACGGGTGAGCGGCAGCCCGCCTGTTGCGTTCCGGTCCGTTTCGCCGTCTTCCCCACCCCCGTGGGGGCGGGGAAGACGGCGAAACGAACCAGAACGCAACAGGCGGGCTGCCGCTCACCTGTTCCTCCCGCCCAGCGTTCCGGCTGAACGACAACGCTG
>JAJKFI010000077.1:3111508-3126889 GCA_029204185.1 Lerista edwardsae
GCTCACCTGTTCCTCCCGCCCAGCGTTCCGGCTGAACGACAACGCTGATTGTCCCTCTTCACCCCAGCATAGTGTCTTTCTCGTGGCTGTTGCTGGTGGTCTTCTCCATTCTTTTAGATTGTGAGCCCTTTTGGGACAGGGAGCCATTTAGCTTTATTACTACTATTTGCCTGTAAACTGCTTTGTGAACTTTGTGTTGAAAAGCGGTATATAAATACTAGTGATTGAACCACATTGATCTACACTTACTCCTTCAATCGTTCCTGCATGGCCTGAATTTCTCTCATAAGAGGAAGGTCTCGTCCCTCCTCAGGCGGACACTCAGGGACGTTCAGGATGCTCCTTATTCGGTGGAGTATTAACCGCAACAAGGATTTCTCGGCATTCACACTGTCCTCGCAGTAGCTGGCACAATCGAGAAATTCTTGCAGCTCCTCTTTGGTGGCTCCTTCTCTTTCTTTGGGATGCTCAGGAACTTCTTCCTGAAGATTGTCTAGAATGATTGTTTCTCGCTCCATCTAAAAAAAAGAGACGGCCAGGGGAACAGGAGAGAGGGGACCGGCGAGAAACAGGAAAAAGGTTACTAATGCCCTTCTTATAAATAAATATGTATGTATGTATGTATGTATGTATTTATTTATATAAATATGAATATTTATATAAATATTTATTTATAATAAATAAATAAACAAATAAATAAATATGTATTTATAAGATTTGTATGCCTCTCTCCTGCCATTGAGCACAGCCAACAAAAATGCAATATTTGCAAAACTAAAAAGCAAAATTAAAATCGAACATGATGGCCAGGGCAATCCATCTCCCCTTGGGCTGACGGAAGCCACTCGCATTAGCCCTGCACTGTTGCACAGGTGCAATAAAGCAAATGCAAGCTAGCACTACCGGCGCAGGGCAGTTGAAGGCAGCTGCGTCAGCTTTGCTGCACTGAGAACGGGCGCAAGGAAGTCGGCCAGTGCAGGGGCCTTTCTGGGAGGGGGAGGCAGGAGGGGCGGGTGGAACAGGACAGGGGGAGGGTGGTCACTAGATGGTGTCAAAAAAACCCATCCCGTGGGACGTGTGGTCGTGATCTGGGCCACTGCGGCCTGCTTTGACTTGCACCTGCTAAGCGAACGTCCCCCTTGTCCCGTGGAAGCTCCAGTGGCCTTCTAACCTGCTCTGGATACAGTGCAAGCCATCCAGCTGGCCTGCCTGTTCCAGGGCAGGTTAGAAACTGCTTCCTAAAACTCCAGCATAAACTAATTACGTTTTCTGAATAGGCATAAACTTTTTCATCTGGGGCTGAAAAGAGTTGAAGAACAGCAGCAGGCAATTTCCTTAAGAAGGTAGTTCTACAGAAGGATTCGTCATCGTCATCGTCATCGGCAACAATAGTTTTGTTTCCAGTTACCACTTGCAAAGAAGGAGTCATGCACACTCAGGACCCAACCCTATCCACCTTTCCAGTTGTTCTCATATACTCCCTTACCTGGAGGAGGACTCTATGACTGCCCCCTTACTGCATGGTGCAGCACATGCCCCATTGGCACAGCTGCACCAGCACTGGAAAGTTGGATAGGATTTGGCCCTCGGACTTCTATCACGGCCAGCGTCTTGCTCCTCACTGTGCCCAGCTAGTCTCTGGAAACCCACAAGCAGGGAATGCCTATATTAATAGTGGCACCTTCCTGTTTAAGGTGAGGTCTATTTTGTCAGTTATTTAGAATGCCGAAAGCCTGTTCCCTTTGAACTATGCTTACAGCGCCCTGTTTAAAGCAAGAAACACTTATTGGCAGGATTTTAGAGAACGTTAATGGGCATGCAAGGGAGCAGAGATAGCTGAACTGCAGATACTGGATCCACAGATTTGGGAGCCTGCACATATTTATATCAGATGTACTCTTTAATTTTTAAAATGCAAAGGTAGGATTACAGCAAGACTTGGATAAGAGGCTTAGGATCTATAACACGGGGTTTGTTGCACAGTTATAGTGGGACGTGGTGGTGCAGCGGGTTAAACCACTGCTGCTGGGCTTTCCGACCGGAAGGTTGGGAGTTCGAGACCGTGCAATGGAGTGAGCTCCCGTTGCTTGTCCCAGCTCCTGCCAACTTAGCAGTTCGAAAGCACCTAAATGCAAGTAGATAAATAGGGACCACTTCAGTGGGAAGGGAACGGCGTTCCATGCACTACGGCGTATAGTCATGCCGGCCACATGACCACGGAAGCTGGTCCTCGGACAAAAATGCCGGCTCTACAGGCTTTGAAACGGAGATGAGCACCGCCCCCTACAGTCGGTCACGACTAGACCATTCGGTCGTGGGGAAGCCTTTACCTTTACTATAGTGGGATGCAAATGACTGGGATGCAAATAAAAAACAGATGCAAATGTCCAGTGAAGCCAACAACCCATCTGACCAGGACACAATTGTCCAGGACGCAAATACCCTCGTACCCAGAGGCAGATCTAAGAGAGGGCAAAGTTTTTCAAGAAGCCTTACCTTGCAGTGGAAATCACTCCTCTCCTGCACCGTTTTAGCCAATCCTCACAGGGAACAGCAACATCTTGGCGTTGCTGACTGGCTACAGCAGCAGGGGAGAGGAGGGATTTACATGACAGGGTAAGGCTCCTTGCAACACTTAGAGCTTTGCCCTCCCTGTAGATCCGCCTCTGCTCGTACCCTCCAAGAAGGGCTGGGAAAGATCCTTTTTGAACCCCAGGAATGCGGCTGCCAGGCAACAATGCTGAGCAAGCTGGACCAGAGGCCTGACTCAAGGCAAGGCAGCTGCTTGTGCGCTCACTTCCTCATTGACAGATTTCCACTCCTGGTTCTGCTCCTCGCATTTGCTCTCCCACTCTCTGGCCACCTCCAGCAAGCTGAGCCACTTCAGCCACAGGGTAGACACAGTGGCGGCCAGCAGCCCACAATCCTTTTCTCGGCACAGCAGGCTCAGGTGTGCCGAGTCTTGACGCAGCTTCTTCAGGTCCTCTTCGGTTGAACCCAGTTGGGAGGTCAGCATCTTTCCAGAGGAAAAAATAAAAACAGATGACGTTATTCGTTTATTTTTTTTCTTGACTAATTTTGAAAATGTCTTTCCTGTAATAAAATACTGTGGGGCTTTTAAGCACTGGTGTAGCTAGAGAGGGGCAGCACGGCGAGTACCGCAGGCACTGCAATGTGCTGTGTGAGCAGCCCTTCCCGGTTGCAGACCTAGCTGGGTCTCTGCCCAGGGCAAGGTCCAATAGTGGAGCTGGAAAAAGTGAAGAAGAGAGTGACGAAAATGAGAGGGGCTGGGGCATCTCCCTTACAAAGCATTTGGGACTCTTCAGTTTGGAAAAAAGGCACCTGAGGGGGGACATGATTGAGACATACAAAATTATGCACGGGAGGGATAGAGTCAATAAGGGATGTTCTTTTTCCTCTATCACAATACCAGAACCGGGGGACAGCCACTGAAATTGAGTGTTGGGAGAGTTAAAACAGATAAAAGGAAATACTATTCTCCCCAGCGAGTAGTTAATCTGTGGAACTCCTTGCCACAGGAGGTGGTGATGGCATCTGGCCTGGGTGCCTTTAAAAGGGGATTGGACAGATTTCTGGAGGAAAAGACCATCGTGGGCTATAGGCCATGATGGGTGGTGCAACCTCCTTACATTAGAAGTAGGCTACTTCAGAATGTCAGAAAGAATGGAATGGCAACAGGATGCAGGCATCTTGTTGTCTTGCATGCTCCCTGAGGCACCTGGTGGGCCACTGTGTGATACAGGAGGCTGGACTAGATGGGCCTTTGGCCGGATCCAGCAGGGCTCTTCTTATGTTCAATGAGAGGTGCCCCCTGTGCAGGCTCTCCGCTCCCTGTTCCACCCCCATCACACCCCAGCATCCACAAACGCTCCATTTTGGAGCCTTTGGTGGGCAGGTGTGGGCAGGATGGCCAAACTGCTGCCCATCACCAACACCACTGGAAGCAACACGTATCTCCACACTGCCCGTTCTCCTGCACCAGTGCCACATTTGGAGGCAAGCGACACCCCCCCCCTCCAACAAAGCAGTAGGATTGCAACTGGCCTCTCCCACTCCTTGTCGGAGCCAACCGGGGCACCGATGGCAGGGCTTCAATGGAGCATTTCCACCATGGAAATGCTCCATTGAAGGCCGGTATCAAAATGCAGAGAACAAAGAACAAAATAAGCAAGAATCAATCAATACAGCTGATCAGTCGAAACAATCCATTCTCATCTTCACCTTGCTTTGCTCAGACTGCTCGAGGGCTTCCTTGTAAGATACTGGAGCATGGCACAAAGATTTCCAAAGCATTTTTTCCACACGCTGGAGATCAGAACGAATCTTTTCTTTGGATTTTGTGAAGCTTTGGTATTTTTCAAGGTGTCTGTGGATGCAATTATAGGAAATAAGATGGATGAAATGTATCTATTTTTTAGCAATCATGGAATTCTCTTGCAGTTTCTAACTACTAGCATGAATTAATTGATATATACAGACAAGACAAATGATTAAGTATGATCTTTTCCCCCCCTTATTTTAACCATCAGAATGTTGTCACATGTTAACGGCATGCAGGGGTTTAGAGGCTGACTGCTGCTTAATCCTCTCCAAATCTATCATTGTAAATTCATGTTTGGTACTGTGAGCCAGTGTGATTACCCAAAGGAAGTTTAGACTGGAGAAAGCTGGATTTGAATCTCTGCTTCTTGGGCCAATCAGACGGGATCTCAGCCTATCCTACAATACAGAGTTGCTGCCATAATGAAAACTGGGGGGGGGGGGTCCACTGTGCAGTGCCCATATCTTTTCAAGTCACCACTCCATGCTTGGCATAAGAAGAGCCCTGCTGGATCAGGCCAAAGGCCCATCTAGTCCAGCTTCCTGTATCTCACAGTGGCCCACCAGGTGCCCCAGGGAGGTACAAGACACAAGTCACTTCCATCTTGTTGCCACTCCCTTGCACCTGGTACTCTGAAGTAACCCACCACCTTTGTAAGGAGGTTGCACAATCCATCATTGCCTATAGCCCACAATGGATCTTTCCTCCAGAAATCGGTCTAATCCTCTCTTAAAGACATCAAGACCAGATGCCATCACCACCTCCTGTGGCAAAGAGTTCCACAGATTAACTACCCGCTGGGTAAAAAAGTACTTCCTTTTATCTGTTTTAACTCTCCCAACCCTCAGTTTGAGCGGATGCCCCCTGGTTCTGGTGTTTTGAGAGAGGGAAAAGAACATCCCTCTATCGACTCTATCCCTTCCATGCATTATTTTGTATGTCTCAATCATGTCCCCCCTCAGGCGCCTTTTTTCTAGACTAGTTCATAAACAGGGATTTACAAAAATGTAAGTGGCAGCCCAATCCTAACCTGTGTTGGAGCAGATGAGCTCATTTGCGTTTCCTTGCAACCATGATGCCTTGCACTAAAAACATGGTTTCTTCGTGATTTCTCCCTTTTCTGAAATTGCACCTTCTAAAACCTCTCAGAGCGCAAAAACATGTAACAGACTATTGGGAAAACTAGACCTATACTGGTAGGTCATGCGAGTCACTGTAAGTAGGAAAGCAGACACTGATGGTCTGCCCAACGTCCTGAGCAGTGGTTGGGAACAAGCACATGCCTTCCCCGCTCTGGGAGCTGGTGAAGTGCGTGGCCACACACCCCAATGTCATGACATCATGATGTTGTTATGACATTGGATGTGTCAAGGGGCGTGGCTGCATCAGGGGGCGTGGCTGCAGCCCCCCCCCCAATGTTGAACACAAGTTGGTGCCCCTGCCAAGAACAATCACACAACTAACGTAGCGTTCAGTTTGGTCCTCGGTTGGAGAGAAAGACTATGAAGTTAAAAACTTCATGGGTTAGGTGGGTTAGGAGAAGGGATTAAGAGTGGGAGGTGGCATCATATTAGGTGCTCGGGAAGGGGAAGGCATAAATGCCAACTTTCACTATGGTTAGTTTATAAGATATTATAATCTAAGGAGAAGACTCTTTATTTTTACTTAACGTTGAAGTTTAGAATTATTCATGGATGTTACACTGATAGAATTAGATTTGAAAGCAAAAGACAGGCAGTAGTTCCTCCATGGCTGTATTTTATATTTCTTATTATTTTAATAGTAAAAGTAGTCTTTTCCTATTTTTCTTTCTTTCTTTTTTTTATTGAGAGAGAAGGTACTATGATAAGACGTAGTCAAAATAAGGGAGAGGAAAGGGGCCAATGAGGATCAGGAACAGCATAAGATAAGATTTGATGTCAATGATAATATTTTCTACCGAAAATCTTTGGCTCCAAATAAAGACTGGACTACATTGATAGACAATGAAATATTAAGACTACTAATATAGATTAATAAATGAATTTTGATGGATATACTTGCTTAGAATATTATATGAGGCTTGACTTGGTAATAGCTTATTACTAATAATTTTTGAAGAAATGTATTGCAGTTAAAATAGATTTTACTTTAGTGATGTAATCTCTCCATAACCTTTTGTGTATACCTTGTGTTATTCCCCCCTCCCTTTTTGTACAAAGGTTTCCCCATTCCCATTACTGTATAGTAGAAAAATAAAATTATCTTGGCAAAAAAAAACTTCCACTATGGTTGTTAGAATTATACATTACTAGGGGTGGTTTTTTCGGTGATCAACACAGAACGATAAATAATGAGAATTTCTACCAAAAACAGAACATAAAACGAAATTTAGATCAAATCACGAAATAACACCGCTTTTGCTTAATTTGACAGAGTTTGACACAAGTTTAGATCAATTTCACAAAAAAACACCACTTTTGTTTATTTTTGGCACAGTTTGGAGGAATCCACAAATAGTTTTCAGTAAGGGATCAGAAGGAGGAGTGGCAGAAACAGGAGGAAGCTTGCTTAAACTTGCATTTAACATGCATGTTCGTAGTTCACAATGCACAATGCTGGGGTGACTTTAATGGAATGTGGAATTAGTAAGTAGCAGTTTCTTGATGCTCCAGGCAGCAACCAGAGTGCAAGTCGGGAACTTTTGAGCAGGTTATTTCGAGCTGGGGTGTGTGTGCCAGTGATTGCTTGCCTTTTGGGGGCATTCACCCTTATTGCACTGTTCGTACAATTTGCAATAAAAAATTTGGGATAAAACACATAACACTGCAATTCAATATTTTAATCAAGAAATTTTGGATAAAATATCACCAAATAATCCACGGCTACACATTACACATTAAGTATCAACCATTTATCTTCCACCTACCTCTGCACATCAGATTTTCTCTTTTCGACCTGATTTCTGACCGTCAGACTCTTGGCGACCAGATCACTGAGTGTTTTTTCCAACTGTAGTTTGGCTTCTGGTTTAATTCTGTGTTTGAGCGCAGAGGTCAATGCCTCTACTTCAGCCTTGGCAGCCTCAAATTCCTCCTGTTTTGCACAAGAAAGCGGGCGAGCATCTTCTAGCTCATCCAAGCTGAGCAGAGGAGAGGAGAGGTGGGCTTCGCACTGACCAAGGAGGTCTGCGGCCTTTTGGACGGCTTCGTTGTACAATTCAACCATCTCATAGGCCTCGTCCAAGGCACTCTGCACAAATGAACAAGGATGAGAAAAAGGTAGCTGAGAAATGCAACAGGATCCTATGCATTTAAAAATATGGACCGTTCTCCCCCCCACCCAGTTTCTCCCTGCACCCGGAAGTTTGTCAACAAAGCCCTGCTCTTGGTTCCGTCCTTTGCGTGCATCAGTTCGACTTCTATCATTAGAAAGGCTTATAAAATTATTTTAATATTGTTTTCCTTAACGTTTGCAAGCAACCCTGGTGGGACCGAAAGGCAGCCTAGGGATAATAATTCAAATAAATAAATGAGCATGTAAGTAATATTTGCTCAGACTGTCAGCGCAATTCTAACCCCTCCCCCTTGGGCCAACGCAAGCGGCTTGTGTCGGCCCTGTGCTATCACACATGTGGTGTAAAGCACATGTGCCACCGCTGCTGCTGCAGCTTGTTTGACGCTGCAGCGCTGGCACAAGCTGCCGGTGCGCCGCTCTTGTGCCAGCCAAGTTCAGCTGGGGGACGGCATTGCTGTGGCAGGGATGGGCAGGGCGGGAGTTGTGTTGGCCCGGGGAGAGAGGTGGAGGTGCAGCAATTACGCCGCATCCAAGTTCCCGTTCCCCAGGCTGCACAGCCCCGATTTGGGTGGTGCGGCGTCCTCGGCTTTACACCTGCTAAATAGCAGGCGCAGATCCGAGGAGCCCATTGGGGTGTCTGGTGACTACCCCGGGGTAAGGGCACGAATGTGCCCTTGCCCCAGGGAGGCTCCTGCCTGCTCCCAACTTGCTCTGGATACAGCGCAGGCCCTCTGGCCTGCGCATTCCACTGCAAGTGAGGATTGTACCCAGAGTGTGTTGGGGATCTCTGAGCAAACAAAAGAACCCTAAGGATGCCTTTTTCCCCCTTTGGATACAATTCCAAAGCCAACAAATGCTATGGATGTCACGAAGTCTCACCACTCCATGATTACTGTATTTCCCCAAGTATAAGACGCACCTTTTCCCCAAAAAATCGGGGGCTAAAAATTGGATGCGTCTTATTCAAGGGGTATGCCGGGCAGCACTGCGATCTCCGTGATCCCGCTTGCCTTAAGAGCCGCTGGCCTCCCGCCGGCTCTTTAAAGAGCAGGAGGCCGGCAGCTCTAAAGGCAATCAGAAGCATGGAGAATGCAGCCGGCCCCAAAAATGTATTTTTCAAATTTCTGGCCCCAAAATTAAGGTGCTTCTTATACTTTGGTGCGCCTTATACTTGGGGAAATAGGGGTATATTGATTTTACTCTACTGGTTCCTCCAAAGAAACGTATGTTTTGTGATGGTATCAAACATTCTGCAAAACCCTTATTCTCGCTGATTCAGAAAACTGTGGTTCCTTGAATCACGCAACATCTTTATCTTTTCCTTCATTATGTCAGAGAGGTTTTGGGGTTAATGAAAACTGAGACATTGTAAACCCATAAAGGGACTGGGGGGGGGGGCTACAATTCAGGGCTGAGTACACGCTCTGCCTGCAGAAGGTGCCAGGTTCAACTCTTAGCATGTCAAGTTTAAAAGGATCTCAGGCAGCAGAGCGGGGAACGTTTGCCTGAGACCTGGAAGAGCTGCCACCTCTTGAAGTAAACAGTAGGGGGCAAGATGGACCAATGTTCTAGCCTAGTACAAAACAGTTTCCTGGGCAGGATGTCTAGCCGAGAGGATAAAAGCCGCAGTCATGCCCGAAGATAAGATCCGAAGGTCGCCAGTTTGAGAACACTGGAAGTTTCCATGAGCGGCAGACCTCGAGAATGCGGCTGATAAGATTTGAGCTTTGTCTGGCTGCCTATGAGAGGGGAGTTGTGTCGGGCCAGCTGTTTCTTGGTGAGAGCAAGAAGCCGTTTTTCAGCCGGCAGGAAGGCAATCATGCGGCTGGAAAGGAAGGCTGGACTTGAAAGTGTCATCTGAATGTAGCAAGATGTTGTAAGATTAGAACTTATTTGTGATTGTACAAACCCTTTGGTTTAGAAATGCTTGCCTATGTAAACCGCCTTGAATAATAAAGTCAAAAGAGCATTCCATTCCTTGTCCCATGACTTAAAGAATAAACTTTAAATATATTTACTCAAAAAAAAAGAGCAATCTAATGACCTAAAAAGGCGGTATATAAATACTAAGTATTATTATTATTATTATTATTATTATTATTATTATTATTATTATTATTATTATTATTATTCAAGATTCAGAGAGAAGACGATAGAGTCAATGAGGCATCTGGGATGACTTACCCTACGGGCAGCAATGTCTGCTTTCAGCTGTGTTTTTAGTTTCCGCACTTCGTCTAGTTCTTTCTCCAGATTATTGGGGAGGGCAGTTTTTCCTCCCAGAGCCCCTCGCTCTTTATTTACTAAAGCTTCAGCAGCGCAAGATTCGGCTTCCACAGCATCTTCAAGGACTTTGCAGTACATCTTTTCAAAGGGGACCATATGAATGTCCAAGTCAACCAGGAGCCCCTGCTGCAGCTGGGACTTGATTTGCTTCAAGGTCTGTAAATTAGGATCCAGCCTCCTCTGAAAACTTTCTTCAAGCATACATTGTTGCTGAAGTGCCAAGCTCTTATTCTGGATCATTTGCAACAACCCATCTATTTTCCCCTCCAGGCTCTTTATTTGCTTCATCTTGGCCTCTTTTAGAGATGCACCAAAGGCCTTGTTTTTATCTAACAGGCCGAGTGCCTCCTGAACTAAGCACCTGGCAAGCTGCACAGTTTGAGTCAAACTCTTTGCTGATAGAAGGCTACTTTCAGGGGCAGAGCCCAGATCGGCTTTTAAAGTGTCACTGTCTTTCTGTATCGTAGCTATGATGGTCTCAGTCTTACTGAGGGCTCTTTGGCATCTATCATATTCTGCAGCAGAGTCCTCAAAAGATTTAACTCTCAGCTCAAGGTTCTTCCTTATTTTGCCAAGCTGGCTTTGCAGCTCATCAAGGCAGGATATGTCCCATTTCATATCCTGACATTCCCAGATCTCCTTGTATTTGTGCAAGTACGACAAATGCGACTGGATAGCTAAAGCTCTTTCTTTCAGCGCACCAAGTTGATCTTCAACCTCTTGGTCTATTCTCAGCAATTTCTCTGGATCCAGTTTCTGCTCACTGCGCTGGAGATCTTTGAGTTCTTGCTGCAATGTTGTTATTTTTTCCGAGAGTTCTGCGTAGGCATCTATCTTGTTTTTCACAGTGCAGCACTTAATCTGGGTTAGTCTCTGGGCTCTCTTCGCTCTGCTCCTGAGGCTTCTTAGGTAGTCATTTAAAAATAATTGCTCAAATATATTTAGCCCCTGGGGGGCATCTTTGTCGGGGGCATCTATTAGACCTTCCATTTCCTGAACCGCCTTGGAAACCTCTTCCAAAATGGCCTGCCAGTGGTCCAGCTCAGATTTCAGACTGGCTCCACCGGTGTCTGGCCTGGGCACCCTCTCCGCACTTCGAAGTTGCATTTCAATCTTCTCCACATCGGCAAAAAGCACCTGCCTCTTTCCAAGATGAGATTCCAGCTGTTGCAACCTCTGGATTATTTTCAGAACCAGGTCCCGATAGCAGGTCTGCAACTCACAGGAAAGGGAGCGGAGGGCGGAGGCTTCCTTGGATTCCAACTGGGGAGCGACGCGCTGGGTTTCATCCGCCAACTGGGTCAGCTCCGGCTCTTTCTTCTCAACCGCCCGGATCGTGGCCTGGCAGTCTTCGATCTGTGACGCGAGATCGTCTGGAAAAAGAGCCGGCTTCTCATCAAGGCGAAGCACCAAGACTCTGACCCACAAAAGGGCCTCCTCTGCCCTCCGTGCGATTTCACACGCCTGAGGATGGCGGATCAGGACATCCTCCGTAGGGGTCAACTGCTCCAGTTCCTCCACTTGGCTCTGCAAATCGTTTATTGCACTTTCCAGGGTGTTCTTGTCGGGGTCGCTCCAAAGTCTCTTGATCCGCATCTCGACATCCCTTTTCAACAGAGAAAGACGTTGCTTAAGAGCCTGCAGTTCTGTGGCCAGCAATGCCAGGTGCCTCTGGGATTCTCCGCAGGGGACCCCCAGTCCTGTTCGCAAGCAGTGCTGCTCTTGTAGCAACGTTTGGAGAGCCTGTGCTTTATCCATGAGGCTTCTAAATTCATCCGCCTCGGCAGCAACCCGGAGACGTTTCCGTTGAAGGAAGTCTTTTATTTGTTCCCACCATTGCTCAACTTGCTTCACTTGGCTTTGGGTGAATTCCTGATCCATGCTGGTGAGGTGCCTGGATAAGTCCTCTTGCTCAGCTTTCAGCTTGTTGAGAAGGATTTTCTCTTTCCCTATTGAAGCCAAGCACTTTTCAATACTGTCCAGCAGAACTGTGACTTGCGTAGGTCCCCTCCTAAAATAATAACGAATGATGTAAAGGTCTGAAACATTTAATTTTGTTTTTTGAAGGCCGTTTGGCTCAACACCCATAAGCTAAACAACAACTTAGGGCGCAATCCTAAACTGAGTTAGGCCGGCATAAACTAAGCCAGCAAAGTTTGGCCAGCACAAGGGACACCGTGAAGTATGTTTGGACTACTCTCGGAGGTAGGGAGGCCAGCACACAGACGTGAGCCTTCCTCCCTAACTCCGAGAGTAGTCCAAACACACTTTATGGTGGCCCTTGTGCCGGCCAAACTTTGCTGGCTTAGCTTATGCCAGCCTAACTCAAGTTTAGGATTGCAATCTTAAGAGTGTAATCCTAACCTGGAGTTAGGATGGCACAGTTTGGCTGGCACAAGGGCCACCATAAAGCGCATTTGGACCATTCTCGGAGTCAGGGGGGATGGCACACGTCTGTGTGCTGGCCTCTCTGACTCCAAGAGTGGTCCAAACGTACTTTACACTGTCCCTTGTGCCAGCCAAACTTTACTGGCCTAACTGTGCCTGCCGAACTCCAGGTTAGGACTGCACCCTTAGATTGCTACTTGAACATAAATGACTTCTAGAATAATCCCATGCATGTCTACTCAGAAGTAAGTCCCACTGTATTCAGTGTATGCTTCCTCCCATTCAGCCTGCCCACTGGTCCTGCAGCTGCACTGGCTGCCAATTGGTTTCCGAGCCTAAAGGTCAAAACCAACACTTTGAATTGGGCCTGGAACATAAGAGCAGAAGAAGAGCCCTGCTGGATCAGGCCAAAGGCCCATCTAGTCCAGCTTCCTGTATCTCACAGTGGCCCACCAGGTGCCCCAGGGAGGCACGAGACAACAAGATGCCTGCATCCTGTGGCCACTCCCTTGAAACCGACTGGCAGCCAGTGTAGCTGCAGGAGACGTCCAAATCCTGGCCCTAAACAGGCCACCATATTCCACACAGGCTGAAAGTACTGACTGTAACTTCCAGAATGTCTTCAAGGCCCAGTGCCACATGCAGGAACGCCCTCCTAATGCCTTTCAAAGGCATAAAAACATCACTGCCAGTTTTGTGGAAATAAGTGAAGTGACTATTTTTCGGCCGAAACGCCCATTCTGAACCCTGGCAGACACGTGCGGTCTTTCCGGGGCTCAGAAGAGGTTCTGGATGTGAGGGAAGCCCAGTGTCCCCAGCAGGGTCAGCTTTAAGCCAAGGTGACCAATGTCGTCATATCGGGCCCCGCGCTTCAGGGGGCCCCACGCTAGCAGGGTGAGCATATTACCTTTGGCTGCAGCTGGGATCTCTATGGGCTGTAAGTCAGTGGGGCGAGCAGAGCAGCTTGACCTTGGTCTCTCCCACCTGCTTCTGCCTCTGAACAGCCCAAAATGGGCCACCTGGAAGCAGTTGGCGGTGATGTTACGATATCACCACCAACTACTTCCACATGCCATGCTTTGCACGTGGCACGAACAGAGCTCTTCTTGGTGAGTGGGGTG
The DNA here is from genome assembly GCA_029204185.1 of Lerista edwardsae. Lineage (NCBI taxonomy): Eukaryota > Metazoa > Chordata > Lepidosauria > Squamata > Scincidae > Lerista > Lerista edwardsae. The sequence goes on from JAJKFI010000077.1 coordinate 3,124,922, forward strand.
CCCTGCAGAGGGGGTTGGGGGCCCCGCAGAAATGCCCCACTTTGGGCCTCGCCGCTGCTCGGCATGAACAGAGCTCTTCTTGGTGAGTGGGGGGCCCCGCAGGAATGCCCCACATTGGGCTCCGCCGCTGCTAGAGCTGGCCCTGGTCCCCAGTGTCCGTGGATTCAGGTATCCATGAGGAGTTCCAGAATGGAACCCCCCATCGATTCTGGGGTGTACCTGTATTTTCCCGCCCTTGTACCTGTGTGTTTGACAGCAGCTGGTTACAAGCAAACAAACCTGAGATGGGCTTCCTAATGTAAACACACGGTGAACGTTCCTGAAGGCTTTGGGACACAACAACTTCCAAAATAAGCAAATATATGGATAAAGCACAAGGTTGTTTTTTTTTTAAGTGTTGCAAACCTGAAGTGACATCTTTTAAACAATTCACATCAGGAACTTTAGTCTGGCTGACACAGAAACCTGACCCATGCAAAACGTTTCCCGCACTCACGTTTTTATGCTTTCCTTTTCCACTGATAAATGTTTCATTGACGACTGGACAGCAGAGAGACATTCTTGGTAACTATTAACTAAACGACACTGATCCTGCTTGGCCTCTTCCATAGCCCTTAAATCTTGCAGCAGACTGTCCCAGCTAGAAACCACGTCGGGCGGGTCTGGCAGACCCGATTTGCTTATTTCTGCAGCAGCTGCAAGTGCTTCCTGGCGTAGGGAAGAAGCTTCGGCTTTCTTTTCTTCCAGTTGAGCACGCAGGTTCTACAACAGACCAGGACATTTAAAAGACCGTTTAATGAAAGGATATAAGAAGAAGCCTGCAGAATCAGATCAGTAGTCTAGCATCTCAGTAGGAAGATCAGTAACTAGGTACAAAGGCAACAACCTTCCCTAGTTCATTTTATCAAGCTTCTAGCCTTCAGAGGTATCCTGTCTATGAACTTACATTTAGCTGTCATGGGTAATTGCCAGACCTATTCTCCAGGAATCTAACAGCCCAATCCTAACTTAATTACCACACAGAGTTGCAGCGTCACCAATGTGGGCCATGCTGTCTCCCATGGTGGAAGATCAGCAGCTGGAGGTCACCGTGGGTTAGAGGACACCCAGGGCAAGTCCCAGCACCCATTGGGTCAACCTGGACCTGCACCAGCTATATTACTGGTGCAAGTCTGAGTTGATCCGGTCCAGGGCAGAGAGGATACAATGCATGCTGGCAGAGTCAATTCCTGGTACCAATCCACTCGCCTCCTACCCCCATCACTGTCCTCCAACCATCACCTTATATGAGCAGCTTCCATGCTCTCTCTCTCTCTCTCTCTCTCTCTCTCTCTCTCTCTCTCTCTCTCGTGTGTGGTTTTGTGTGTGTGTGTGTGTGTGTGTGTGTGTGTGTGTACACAGAGAGAAGAAATGTATGAAGAAGATTCTAGGCTGTTTGAGATCAAAAGTGTAGTTATAGATGAGCATATCTCATAACCCTTGCTAACTGAAGATTTAGTCGAGAGGGTTACTGCCTCCGTTTGCCTGAAGATAAGAGCTGAAGATCTGAAGGTTGTCAGTTCGGGACTACCGGAAATCTCTGTGAGCAGCAGACCTTGTAAATTGCGACTGATTAACAGCTGAGCTGTCTTCAGCTGCCTTGTGTGAGGGGGAGTTGTGCCAAAGTTTAGCCGCTTCTCTGGTGGGAGCAGGGAAGCCGCTTATCAGCCAGCAAGAAGACAAACAGGTGGCCAGAAAGAAGGACTAAATCCAGAAAGATCCATCTGTATGTGTGCAGTTCTCGGAAGATAGAACATTTCTGTAAAAATTGTAAAAACCTTTGGGTTTCTGAATAAAGTCTGCCTATGTAAACTGCCTTGAGTTATAGTCATTAGAGAAATCTGGTGACCTATGAAAGGCGGTATATAAATCCAAGTATTATTATTATTATTATTATTATTATTATTATTATTATTATTATTATTATTA
>JAJKFI010000077.1:3126899-3138604 GCA_029204185.1 Lerista edwardsae
TATTATTATTATTATTATTATTATTATTATTATTATTATTATTATTAACAACTGAGCAACCCCTACTAACTGGGCAAGAGGCACTTTTTCAAGTGGTGTTCCTCTTCCATTTAGCAGAGGGAGAGGAATTGTCCCTCTTCACCCCAGCACAGTGTCTTGTCTAGTGGCTGTCGCTGGTGGTGCTCTGCATCTTTTTTGTGAGCCCTTTTGGGACAGGGAGCCATTTAACTTTATTCTTATTATTTGTTTGTAAATCGCTTTGTGAACTTTGTGTTGAAAAGCGGTATATAAATACTGTTTGATTAATTGATATCTGCAGTTTCCATACCTCTATTCCCCGCAGTTGATTGTTCACCAGCACAATATCTAACTCTGCAGCTTGGGTTTTCACCTCGTCGACTTTTTGCGCCATCTCAGTATATTCTGCAGGTGTTTGACCTTCAGGTTCGAGACTCATCTGGGAAACAGTTTCCATTTCTGAGCCCTGAAAACACAAGTGAGATGTCTTAATCGAAAAGACTCTTTGATTTGACTTTTCGCCCTCCACACCTTGTCCTTCTGTCTGGTAATTGCTGCATGGCTCTGCCAGATGTTCACATTTCAAAAAGAAGAGATGCAGAACCTCAGACATGGCTGAAATCAGAAGCACGTCCTCTAATCCTAGATGTATTCAGTTGGCTCCTATCGTTCACAAGAGGAGCACGTTTCTGCAAAAATGGTCAAGGGTCACTAATTCATTGCAAACAGGCCTCTAGTTATGTTGATGACTAGTCATAACTAGCTACTAGTCATGTTGATGAACACGATACTTCCAGGTTCAGAGGTATCTGGAAGTCTGATACAGAGAGCACAATCCAGGAACTGTTGTGCGCCAATGCATCGCGTCAGCTCGGAAGGAAGAAGACAACACTGTGAGCAGGGGTAATGAAAGTGATATCATGGGTCAGAGAGAGGACACTCTATAGCCAATTTCATCATATCTTGGTAAAGCCAAGCCTAATTCTGTGATGAAGCTCAGGCATGAGAGAAGGCCAGAAGCAGGGAAAAAGAGAGCACTCCTGAAAGGTTAAGGGCGCAATCCTAATCTGAAGTTAGGCTGGAATAGTTAGGCCAGCACCAGGGCCCCAGTAAAGTGTGTTTGGATGGCGCACGTCTGTATGCTGGCCTCTCTGACTCCGAGAGTGGTCCAAACATACTTTACAGTGGTCCTTGTGCTGGCCAAACTTCGCTGGCCTAACTGTGCCGGCCTAACTTCAGGTTAGGACTGTGCTCCAAGTTGAGGACATCTTACGATTATGTGAATTACAGCCCAATCCTAACCATAGTAAGGCCAACATAGCAGGGCCATATCCTAAGCCAACAGGTGGCAGCAGCAGCTCAGCACAGGGCAAGGGGAAGGTTTTCCCTTTGCACCCGGGTAAGCCCCAGCCAGCCCTATGGGGCTGCTCAGATCTGCACCTGCTGATTGGCAGGTGCAGATGAATGTGTGCAGGAGGCCCGAATTGGGGCCACCCTGGCCGGGGACAGGGCTTAGGATACAGTGCAAAGGCCATCGCCGCCCACTGTGCCACCCCGTTACGCCCCCGGCACACCTCTGGAACCAGAGGTGGTTTAGGAACAGGAACTCACTTTTGATTGGCACTTGTCAGGAACCCGGAACCAGGCACGGAGCCCGTTAGGATCCGGAACGCCCGTTCTGGTCCGTTCCCCCTGAATGACATCACTGCCTTCACCCCCCTAGGAATCCGGAGTCGCTCCCTTTAACCCTCTGAGTGCCGGCCAACCAAGAAGAAAAGCTCTTTGCGGAGGAATCGGGAGGGGGGAGGGGGGAGAGTGAAGTGGGCGGAGTCAGCCCTAATTTTAACGAGTGGAACTGAGTTCCCCCGCGTTCCCTCTGCATGACATCACTGTCTGGAATGCCCTCCGCAAAGCTGGTTGCCGGCGCTCGACCGGGGCACGGCTGGCGCAACTGATGGCTGCAGCGGAGCCCGAGCACAGGGGCTAATGCTTGCGCCAGTCCAGCAACGGACTCACTGACACAGACGCATCTGACGGTTGCGACAGCACTGGATCAGCGCAAGAGCGCAGCACCAGCGCAACACCCCTATAGGATTGCACTCTAAGCTGAACATCACATTAAACCAGGTGTGACAGGCATGACGTTGACCCATCTCTCCAGCCCTGGAAGTCGAAGAGAGAAAGTGTGAGGCTAAAGGGCCATGCTGGCTGAAGAGCTGCAAACGTTCAATAGCAGCTCCCAACACCGTCCTTCAATGGAGTTGGGCAACAATAGAGATTATTACTCGGCTTTCGAGAGACGGATGTGTAACAGATAAGGGAGCCGGGTCAGCCCCCATTACTTTTTCTTTCATTAGCCGCAAAGTGGTTTGAGGCATGTCTGACCTCCCAATCACCCACCCACCCACCGCTAGCAATTTTTTTTTTAATAGTGTGGCTGTCGCTGCTGAAGCATGTTGGGAAGATGATCATCAGCCGCATTTGTTCAGGTTTTCTCAGCGGCGTTCCAGTCTGGCTCGTTGAGCTTAGGAAATTGTGGCTTTCTATCAACCTACCTCTTAGCCCCTGATAAATGGGAGAAGGCGAGGAGGGAGGACGAAAGAGAAAAACATAATCGCAACCTTCTGGGAACAGAAGCTACTAAAATGTCAATTGCTTCTTAATGGAAAGAACTTCTATAGCAAAAGGAGAAGAGAAGAAAGGGGGGTGGAAAAGGTCAGAGAAAAGCAAATTTACACAGCAAAGTTTGCCCACCCTTCTTCCTTGAGCAAGGAGGTTGGTTAAGGCTACTGCAAAGTTATCAGCGGCCCAATCCTCACTGAGGGCCCAATCCCTGGTGCCCAGTTGTGTCGATGCACAACTTACAGTAGCACTTATGCGGGGGAGCCGAGCAACACCCCAGAGCGCCGACAAGGAGCCTCCTGTGGGCCAGCCGAACTTGGCTGGTGCAGGGGAGGTTCTGGGGGAAGGGACAGTGGGGAAAAGGTGTAACTGGGCGGGGGTGGGCAAACCGGTGGCGCGCTGGCCCAAGGAGGGGGTGGGGCTGGGATGCGGCCATTAGGATACAGCCGGGAGGTGGCGCAGCCCCAGCGGTGTTATGCTGCCGGACTGCTGGGCGGGACATCCGGGTGATCGACAGCCCGCCTGTTGTGTTCCGCAGTGTTACGCCGTTTGCATAACCAATTACGCCGCTTGTGTACGTTACACAAACGGTGTAACGCTGCGTAACGCGACGGGCGGGCTGTCAATCACCAGGAGGTCCCACCCACCGTTCCGGCAGCATAACACCAGCTGCGCAGCCCCAATTCGAGCCGTGCAGCTTCCTTGGTTCTGCACCTGCTAAACAGCAGACACAGATCCGAGGAACCCTATGTGGAGGCCACCAGAGCCTATATGTTCTGCAAGTGGACGAACATGCCCTTGCCCAGGGAGGCTCACCAGCGCAGCTAAGGTGTGCTGGATTTCGCACACGCACGCCGGCCTCGCCAATCCAGAGCAACTTAGGGTGACGCTCTAAACCCCTGTGCGGTAAAGCAGCAGTGCTGATGTGGTTTTACTGTATCCCACAGGATGATTTTTGGCCACTAGGGGCGCCCTTGGGGTATCTTGGAATAGACCCAAGCCGCAGTTAAGCAAACAGCATTCTCATACCATGGGGAAGGACATGTCTATTGTGGGCTGTTAGGCATGCTGGTTATGTGGAAATTTCCTGTTCAGAGGCAGTATATACCAGGTACTTGGGAGGGAGGGCAACCTCAGAGGAGGGGTACAGCCTCCATGTCCATTTTGTGAGCTCCTCAGAGGCCTCAGCTTAGCAATTGCGGGAAGTTGGAACAGGGGAAGCAACCACTGGATGTACGTGAGCTACTTAATAAAATGGCTAACTGACAGAGCACGACAGAATGGCTAGAGCATGACAGAAGGGCAGTGGTTCCTCCCAAGAAGCAACACACACACAGCAGCAGAGGAGCTGGGGCACCTCCCTTATGAGGAAAGACTGCAGCGTTTGGGGCTGTTCAGCCTAGAAAAAAGGCGCCTGAGGGCCTTTTTTGAGACATACAAAATTATGAGACATACAAAATGTCATTGAGACATACAAAATTATGCATGGAAGGGATAGAGTCGATAGAGGGATGTTCTTTTCCCTCTCTCAAAACTCCAGAACCAGGGGGCATCCGCTAAAACTGAGTGTTGGGAGAGTGAGAGCAGATAAAAGGAAATACTTTTTTGCCCAGAGGGTAATTAAGCCATGGAACTCCTTGCCACAGGAAGTAGTGATGACATCTGGCCTAGATGCCTTTAAGAGGGGATTGGACAGATTTCTGGAAGAAAAGTCCATCGTGGGCTATAGGCCATGAGGGCTGGTGCAACCTCCTTACGTTAGAAGTAGGCTATTTCAGAGTACCAGGTGCAAAGGAGTGGCAACAGGATGCAAGCATCTTGTTGACTTGTTTGCTCCCTGAGGCATCTGGTGGACCGCTGTGAAATACAGGAAGCTGGACTAGATGGGCCTTTGGCCTGATCCAGCAGGGTTCTTCTTATGTTCTTATGTTCATTAATCAATACAGCCCACATGATCCTGGTTTCTTCCCCCCCCCACACACACACCATAATTAATGGTAAAAAAAAATTGCCAGAGCAAGGGAGCAGGGCAGGTCACCCGAGTATGCTTCGGAGGGCAGGAGAACTTCGAACAAAGTTCCCCACCCATGACGCTCTGGGAGATCTTTCTCTTCCCTTCCTTCCTCTCCATGCTTTGCCTGCTCCGCCTCTCACACCATCCTGAAAATGCCGCTTCTCCCGCCACCCCATCTGGCCACAGTCACCAGTTCAGCACCAAGCAGCCACTTCATGAGGACACATGCTGGCCACGTGCTCCTGCCCTGTCCTTTCTGGCTGCTCAGTGGCCGAAAAGGGTAGCAAGCTACCGGTAACCACCCCACGAGCTACCGGTAGTCCACGAGCCCCACGTTGCCCACCCCCCAGACCAAATGGTCTGATCCAGCAGGGTTCTTTTAAGTTTCCAAAGGAAGTCATGCCAGAGGAATAGTCGGCTTGCACACCCTATTTCATAGCACTTACCGATCTCCTTTTCTGGACTCCTTCAGGCAAATCCACAAAGCTGATTTTCTCTGTAGTAAGGGGAACATCAGAGCTTCCCAGTTTCCATATTTCTGCCATTCCATTGTCTGTTGCTCCGACATCATCAGAGAACCTGCTGTTTTCTTTAAGTATGTTACTCTGGGCATTCCCAGACTCTTTCCCCAGGGGTCCGAGGAAATATTTGGATCGCTTCTTGGGTATAGGCTGTGGCAAGTCCACCCCTTCCTTCATAAGCTTGCATTCCAGCGGCAAGGTCTTCTGTTTAATAGATTCTACAAGAACTCTGATTTCCTGCAATGTGTCTTGAGTTTGACAAAGAGGACTTTTTTGTACCTTTAAACAAGGAAAGGAAAATAATTTAGAGGACACTTGGCAGATACAGTTGTTAAGAATACAGATACAGTTGTTACTTCAGAATGCCAGGTGCAGGGGAGTGGTAACAGGATGCAGCTTATCTTGTTGTCTCATGTGCTCCCTGAGGCACCTGGTGGGCCACTATGAGATACAGGAAGCTGGACTAAATGGGTCTTTGGCCTGATCCAGCGGGGCTCTTCTTATGTTCTTAGGATAGCCAATTCTGTTTTATTTACCTCATATTTACCTCAATTTTACCTCATAAATTTACCTCAGAATGCCAGATACAAGGGAGTGGCAACAGGATGCAGGTATCTTGTTGTCTCATGTGCTCCCTGAGGCATCTGGTGGGCCACTGTGAGATACAGGAAACTGGACTAGATGGGCCTTTGGCCTGATCCAGCAGGGCTCTTCTTATGTTTAGTGAAATTGCTGGTAGAGACTTCCTTAACTGCATCCTAAAGTAAGAAGTGTCTGTTTCTCCACTCAAGACCCATTCATGCAGAACTCTGCTATGTGCAGGAATCACCCTTTTACAGATTCAAGCAACATTGTTTTGGAATTTAAAAAATAGAATTTTGGAACATGTTTATATTAGGGATAGTTTTGCCAATGCAAATTTTGCATTTTACTCTATAACATCGTTTCCCAAAGTCACCAGAAAAAGTCATCCTGACCTGCTTTTGCGCTGTGTTCATGGGCTTCAAGATCTCCTTCAGCGTAGCCCTCAAACGTATCATCAGCTCTTCACACTGTTGCTGTTCCTCAGCACAGCCTTCCAAAAGTTTTGTTATGATCTGGAATGCAAGCAGTTCCTATTGTTATGGCCACACACAGAACACATCGTACATATGTGGATCCTGGTTCAATATATTTTCAGCAGAAGCTAAAGCCCCAAACTTCTCTGTTGTCCAATGGTTCCTTGAAAAAAAAACCCATGGCCTACAACCTCCATAAAGCTGCTTTCTGGGCTGATATGTGAGAGTGCTGTGATTGGCAAGAGATCCATGTTTGGGTACTAATACTCAGGCAATGTTATAAACACTATGCATACCATCCTACGGCCGTAGGACAAGAGCAACCAACTGGTAAAATGTGTGCCACTAGTAGCACACAGCCACTAAGGCCACAATCCTAAGCAGTGCTGGAGCAGGCAGGCCAGCGGGCCTGTGCTATATCCAACACAGTGTTTGAGGAGGCTGGAGCCTCCCCAGCGCAAGGACTTAAGAACATAAGAAGAGCCCCACTGGATCAGGCCAAAGGCCCATCTAGTCCAGCTTCCTGTATCTCACAGAGGCCCACAGGATGCCTCTGGGAGCACACAAGACAACAAGATGCCTGCATCCTGTGGCCACTCCCTTGCACCTGGCATTCTGAAGTAGCCTACTATTAATGTAAGGAGGTTGCCCAACCCATCATGGCCTATAGCCCACGAAGGACTTTTCCTCCAGAAATCTGGCCAGTGCCCTTTTAAAGGCACCTAGGCCAGATGCCATCACCACCTCCTGTGGCAAGGAGTTCCATAGCTTTATTACCCGCTGGGTAAAAAAGTATTTCCTTTTATCCGTTTTAACTCTCCCAACACTCAATTTCAGTGGACGCCCCCTGGTTCTGGTATTGTGAGAGAGGGAAAAGAACATCCCTTTATCAACTCTATCCCTCCCGTGCATGATTTTATATGTCTCAATGTTCATGTTATATGGAAATGTTTGCACCAGCCTCCCCAATGTGCTCCTCGGACCTGCACCCGCGAAATTGCGGGCACAGATCCGAGGAGGCGGCGTGGCCCAAATTGGGGCTGAGTGGCCTGGGGATAAGGCCTTGGATGCGTCCAAATCCCACCCCCTCCCCAGGCCAAGGGAGCAGCTCTCAGGCAGCCTGTCCAGATACCTCTTATCACCAGCCCTGAGTGCCTTATGAAGGCCTGGGCCCTCCCCTCACTAGACTGTCTTCCCCCCCCCATGCCCACCCTCGACTTGACCTGATCCAGCCCCATAGTTAAAGGGCCAGCATCACCCCGAAGTACGGCCCTCATTCTGCGAGGTGCATCCAACCCTCTGACTGGATGTTCCAGGGGACAGAGGGAGGACTGATGTACGGGCATGTGTTGGCCGCATGGTGCCTGTGGTTACCCCTGCCATAGTTGTGATGGGGCAGCTTGAGTCCCCAAGATAGTGGGGCAAGTTCGGAAATGGACAAGAACATTCTTAACTTGTGAAAATTGACAACTCATATTCCCTCTTCCCACAGCTGCGGTTTAATACAGTTTAACAGAGGAAGGCTTTTCCAACCCAGTCTGCCGTTGGCATGAAATAGCCCACACACTATTGAAACAGTTGGCATGAAATAGCCCACACACTACAGAATCTTGCAATCCCTCAAACTTTTCCTTTCAGTAAGATTGTGAGCTCCTTGGGGAGAGGATTATTTTCATAAAAATTACTGTAAGCCACTGTGAGGGTATGGGATGCTTCAGGTCAGAAATCAAAACAAACCACTATAGAACCAGCATACTGAGGAAAAGCTGGATTAATATTGTCTTTGACTCCAAGGTCTTTGAAAGTTTTTCATACGGAGGACCATTCCGGTTTGTAATCCGATATACCTGCAATCCGAAGTAGCAGAGAACAGGGGCAGTTCGACGTCTTCATTTGTGGGCGCTAGACACATCCCCCTGGTTAGTGAAGCTGTAGGCTTAAGGATAGGGTCTCATCTAAAATGGTAAGAGCCAACAACCTGCCCAGGTACCAACCTGCAGCTGGCGAAGAAGACCTTCGTGAAGATTCTGCAATTTCACCAACGCTTCTTCAGCAGAGGAGCAATCGGTGCCATCTCCCAGGGCATTCTGCCAAACCTTTATCTCATTCAAGATGAAAGTTACGCCCTCCACTTCCTGCAGCAGTTCGGCATAATTTGATAACTGAATCTCTTGTGAGCCAGGTTGAAGGGCGAGACTGAATTCCTGCTTCTGCTTTCCCAGGTCACTCAATGCTGCTCTGACGTTGCCTTCCCTTCGCCTATCTTGTTCCCTTTGGTGTTGGAGCTGTTCTTGGTGCCTGGGGGGGGGGGCGCGAATCAGTAACAATTTAACAGCTGACTAATGAAAACAACTGTATAGTATGTGCGCACAGGGGTATTAAAACAAAAGCCAAAAATGTCATCTCAAAGACTGACAAATGTACTGTGTCTTAAGGGCCAAACTACATGCAATTCTAAATGCATATAATAACATGACCAATCAATCAATCAATCACTAGTATTTATATACCGCTTTTCAACACAAAGTTCACAAAGCGGTTTACAGGCAAATAATAACATTAAAGTTAAATGGGTTCATTTTTCAGGGCGGGGGGTGTTTTCTAACCAGCAAGCTATGGGGGGGGGGAAGTGGCAAGATTGAAGAGGGGTAGCAGGAGGCTTTAAAACTCTGTCCCCTGACTAATTCCTATCCCAGGGCGCAATCCTACCCTAGAGTTAGGCCGGCACAACTAGGCCAGCAAAGTTACAAGGGCCACTGTAAAGCGCATTTGGACCACTGACTCGGGCAGCGCAATCCTGCACTGTCTGTCGCGCCGATGCTACATCATAGCGTTGGTGTGACGCCTCTAATGCTGATGCGGAAGCGCCGATTGGCAGCCCCACGTCGGCGCTAGAGCAGCAGGCAGCGCCGGCCCTGCTGCGCCCACGCTGAGCCTTTCTTGCGCCGACCAAAGCCGGTCGGCACGAGGGAGGTTCCGTGCAGAAGCGGCGCGGGGATCGGTGGGAGGGTGGGTGGGAGGCAGGAGCGGGACTTGGGCAGGACAGCCACATCCATACGGCCACATCCTAAGCCCGTCCACAAGGCCATGCGGCCCCAATTCGGGCCGCGCGGTCTCCTTGATCTGCGCCCGCTCTTTAGCGCCCGCTCCCTTGCCGGGGGAGGCTCCAGCCTCCACCTTCCCAGCGCTGGATATGGCACTGGCCGGCCAGCCGTGCTATTCCAGCACTGGGTAGGATTACGCCCTGAGAGTGGTCCAAACATACTTTACGTTTGTGTGCTGGTCTCTCTGACTCCGAGAGCGGTCCAAACATACTTCGCATTTGGAAGGTCCGGATTGAGCCCAAATCTGGTTTTGAACCCACCGATTCTAAAATCCGCAGGTCCTAAATTCGCAGATCTTGGGGGCCTACCTGTAAATACAGGTGTGCCCCAGTATTCACTGATTCTGTATCCACGGTTTCAGTTATCCACAGATACCATGAATACTGGGAAGGCTATTAAAAAGATAGGGGAACATGAAACGAATCTCTTTTTTTTTACCTTGTTGCAGCAAAACCACCAATGTTCCCCTATCTTTAAAAAGGCGTCCCCAATAACCATGGTTTTAGGTATTCATGGTGGGGTCTGGTGGGGGCATAAATCTACATAGGTCTAGGCAGGAACAGCTCCAGGATTGGCAGGGCCCAATGTAGGGCATTCTTGCGGGGGCCCCCATTCTTCCCACAGGGCCCCCCACCCACCGAGAAGAGCATTTGTGGTGCTGCATGCAAACCAAGGCACCTGGAAATAGTTGGTGGTGAGATGATGACATCATTGCCAACTGCTTCCAGGAGGCCCATTTTGGGCCATTTGGCAGCAGGGGCAGGTGACAGGAGCCCCAAATCAAGCTGCTCTGCTAGCCCCACTGACTTACATCGAGACGTCTGCTGCTGCAGCAGGTGATATGCTTACTGTGCTGGTGTGGGGGGCCCCCAAAGTGCGGGGCCCAATGTGACAACATTGGTCACATTGGCTTAGGGCCAGCCCTAAATCTAGGGATACTTAATTACAGAGAGGGTTGCTGACTCCTTCCAACTGCATAACTAGCATTTGCAAGGTTTTTATCACCTTAGATATTCAGTAGCGAGATGAATCGTGCACTCCCACTGGTTTCGGATGTCAGAAACCATCTGCTGAGTAGCCAGGTTCTTGTTCCCATCATTACTCTTCAGAAGTTCCCCAAGAGCTACAATGTTTTGTAGTTTGGCATCACCCTCTTCTTTCAAGGATATTATTTCCTGTATTATAAGAAATAGCACAGCCTTAATTTATTTACTGATTTTAATCTATGCCATTTGAAAATATCAACACCATATAATGCCTTTTCTGCTGCCATTTAAAAGAGGAAAAGTGCAGCTACTTATCACAAAAAGAGCTTTAGGCCAGGTTCAGACTAGCATAAGCCATGGCTAACTGTGAATGCATTGCAATGATACCGCTCCTCATTTCCCTTATCTTTCTCTTTCTTTCATGTAGAAGGAGAAGTTTGAAAATTTCCAATTATTTTTTTTAACGATAGTTTCACATGTCCAATCGCAGGAATCTGTGGTTTGTTCTAACTGTGTTTTGTTAGAAACTAGTCTCAAACTATAGTTTCATATCCTGATTTGTGAACTAGCCAGCATTAGAGTAAACCACAGTTTCCTAACATAAAATGACAATTTATTTAAAAATGGAATGAGGAAGAGGGGGAGAGAAGGAGGAATCATTTGAACCCATGAATTACGTACCATCATCTAATCTAGTGGTATTAGACCAGGACCCACTTTTTAGAATGGCACTCATGTTGGGACCCACCGGAAGTGATGCCATTCACCTGGAAGTGATGTTGTGGCAGGAAGTGACAACATCAAGCAGGAAGTGCTGTCATTGTAACATATTTAAATGGCACTCCTGAAATGCAAATTGGCATTCTTGGATTGCAACAATTGTACAACCATGAAACATCCCCGACAGAAAACAAGATTAGGACAAAGTATTATGGTAAAATCACTGAACTAAAAACAAAATTAAAAAAAACCCTCACTTGAAAATTCAAACTGTTAACATTCACAGAAGAAACGTAACAAGACCTGCAGTTTTCAAGATGGCTGTTCCCAGCATTCCGTGACCCATCTGACATCAGGTCACATCCCACCAAGTGGGTTCCAACCCACAGTTTGAATAACACTGATCTAGTCAATGTCTTCTTCGACCTGTGGGCATAACCCAAATTGGGCCGGGAAGCCTTACTGGGAGGTCATGGCAGCCTTTCAAAGCCTGTGCAAGAGAAGGATTGGATCCAATCCAATAATGGTACTGCCTTGGCAAAACTGAGTTCTTGATATAGTCCTGCACAGCCTTTTCTCACTGTCTGGCCCTTTTCAGGCTGCAATTTCATAGGATTGGTTGGTTGGTTGGTTGGTTGGTTGGTTGGTTGGTTGGTTGGTTG
>JAJKFI010000077.1:3138614-3151338 GCA_029204185.1 Lerista edwardsae
TGGTTGGTTGGTTGGTTGGTTGGTTGGTTGGTTGGTTGGTTGGTTGGACTTTTGGCACAGATAAAGGTTGAAGACCATGGATCTAAACCATCGTAGGTTAACTCACCAAAGGAAGTTTTGGAATGATCACATGACATGTTAAGAGAGAAAACGTGGGGGGAAGAAGCTGGATTGAAGGGGTTAAAACTGGATTTTTAACCTAGTGCCTACAATGTTTCAATATCAATGTTCAACTTTAGCATGAATATGGTGTTTTATTGTGAACTGCACCAGTACAAACTCTGAACAACATTCTCAGCTGGCTGAATAAAACGAGAATAGCAGAGGCTCAATTCAAACTCAGCCGGGAACATTTTGGTAGCCACTTCCTTGTGGCTTCTTTTCCACTCTACTCCTATTCAGCAGAGTCCAACAGCATGATCCTGATCTCTTAAGCAAAACCTTCAAAGTGGAGATTTCAAGTCACATGAGCAAACACCACCCAGTGTGATTCCCTACCTTGACTTGGCGCAATCTTTCTTCTAGGGGTGTCTTGGGTTCCTCCGAGCTCAACCCGAGAATCAATTCTTTCCGTCCTTGCACCCAAGACAACATGTTCTGAGTACGTTCTTCAAAATTCTTTTCTTCTGCAGTCCGGACCTGAGAAGCTCCGAGGCTCTTTCGTATATGGCTGAGCAACACTTTGTACCTGCTGACAAGCTCGGCAGAGTCTTGTACCAGTTCATCACTCGAAAATCCAGACTCCTTCAAACCATCTGATAACCAGGCCAAAGAATCAACTGACTCTCTGAAACAATAAAGTTCGAATGAGCATATTGCATAGTTATTTGCAACACAAAGGACCACTGCTTAGTGGGAAGGAGCAAGCTAGCAGGTGGAAGGTCCCAAGTTGTACATTTACCTAATGAAGGTCCTCAGAGTGTACACTTAGGGCGCAATCCTAACTTGCACTGGAGTGGGCAGGCCAGTGTGTGTTTAGCAGGCACAGCTCCGAGCAAGCTGTGTGGCCTGGGAAGGGGGGGTAATAGCTGCATCCCAGCTATTCCCCCCTCCCCAAGCCAGCATGGCCCCACCCAGAAATGCTCTCCCTCCCGCCCTCCCCCACCCAGAAACGCCCCTGCACCAGCCGAACCCGGAGCATTGTACCGCCGGCAGCCAAGCCTGTGCAAGGATGCTGGTCGGTCCTCTCACACCTGCACTGCTGACGCTAACAGCTAGCGGATACAGCAGACTGCCGTGAATCTGGCAGGATGCAGCAGTAGCTATTTTGCTACCGCAGCTACTAGGGGGTGATGGGTAGGTCAGGATTGGGCTGCCCAGCTTTGGGAAGCTGCTGCCAGACAATTAAGAATGAGCAAACTGGACCATTGAACTGATGCCACATAAGACCGCTGCCAATATAATTGGCTCTCTGTCCAAGATCTGATCTCCCGCCTCTCCAGAGAGTCACATGTCAGAGGAAAGACCCAATATTTGTCAGCAATGCAGCCTCTCAAGGGCTACTGCCATTCCAGACAAACTTCTGGACTGGTTGCTTTTTAGCTCAAAAATCCCCCTTTCTACCTGTTAACCCATGATGGAAAAGATGCACAAGTTTGAGGCTGACTGTGTACAACTGTCAGAATCAGCCTCAGGATTTAGGAATGCCTCAAGAAAGCCAAAGATTTGAAGATGCATGTTTGGACAAGCACACTTTCATGTGCAAGAACAGTGGAAATTGCATGTGTATTGGATTAGGACTGGGTCTAAAGAGGAGGACAAAGTGATATCAGATACCGTTCTTTCAGTAGGAGTCGATGAAATTGTGCACGTTCTGCCTTCTTCATGTGGCCCTTCTGCAATTTCAATTCCTGAAGACTCAGCCATTCCTCCAAGCTATTGAAGTCTTCTTCAAGCCTTAAAAAAACACCCCATCAAAATAGGCACAGAAATGATTGAAATAATTAAACGAGTACTAAGAGCACAATCCAAACCTGGAGTTAGGCCAGCACAGTTAGGCCAGCAAAGTTTGGGCGGCACAAGGGCCACCGTAAAGTGAGTTTGGACCACTCTTGGAGTCAGGAAGGATTGTGCATGTCAGCTCTCTGACTCCAAGAGTGGTCCAAACATACTTTACAGTGTCCTTTGCTAGCCAAACTTTGCTGGCCTAACTAAACCGGCCTAACTCAGGTTAGGATTGCTCTCTCAGAGGAGTAATCCAATGATCAAGAAAGGCAGTATACAAATACCACCACCACCACCTACTATCCAATTCTTTCTTCCACTTCTCCCTCTCCAACTTTCACCAAACCTGACATCATGACGAGTGCTTCTGTTTTTGGGAGATCACTGCACTGAAGGAAGCTCCCTCTGAAAGTGCACAGAGCTTTCACAGAATAGGATCCTTGCCCAAGTGGGGGTCCAATTCCAGTTGTCTTCTTACCTAGTAAACTGCTTCAAAAAGGCACAAAGCTCCTTTTCCCGTACTAGACATTTGGAAGTCCATGTTTGTAACTCCGCTTCTTGGTCCTTCACCCAGCTGCTCAGCTGGCTGACATCTTCTTTGGGCAGATAGCTCTTCACCTTACTCAGGAGAGTTTTCACCTCACATATATCATTGTCTTTGCCTTCAAAATTCAGGAAACTCTGGGGAAAAAGAATTCAAGGCATGGGAAGTCAGTGTGGTCAAATAGAAGATGAGTTGGTATCTCAAGATCTTGGTCAAGAGGTTTCAGCTCTGGGACAGAACCTACTAGAGGTTGGTTCACCCACACACTTTCCTCACTTATTGGCTTATACGATCAAGCAAAGGCTAGTATTTGTGAGTGAGCCAACATAGATGAATCAATACTAGGGATGGGATGAGTGTTCAAATGATAACGCTTGAACCATTACCTCAATTAATTTTTAAAAAGTGATTTTCAATGTTTTTCTTCTCATGGTACATTGACCTCTATGGTCTTCTCTATGGTCTTCGCCTCTTGTGATGTCATTTCCTGAAGACTCTTCAGGGTTCTGCAGCTCTGTTTTTAGGGCAACTATCTATAGTAACTAATTATCTGTCCCTCTTCCTCCACTGGAAGAGGAACTGACAACTCGCTAGACAGTTGCCCTAGAAGTAGAGTCAGAGACCCCATAAGAGGGTTGTTATTTTGTTGTTGTTTTGCAATTTTCAATTGCTGTGCTTGAAACCCCATGGCATATCTGCAGAACTTTCACAGCACACCAACGTGCCACAGAATACCAGTTGAAAATCACCACCCTAAAATAAGGTGGCTTCAACTCAAGCTGGGCACATCTGCACGAACTCACACTGAGGCCAACACCCCACCTCTCCCATTTGCAGTCAGAGTTTATAGAGCCAGATTTTAAGAACATAAGAAGAACCCTGCTGGATCTGATCTCTGACTATGGGTGCAATCCTAACCTGGAGTTAGGCTGGCACAGTTAGGCCAGCAAAGTTTGGCCAACACAAGGGACACCATAAAGGACATTTGGACCACTCTCGGAGTCTGCAAGACCAGCACACAGACGTGTGTCAACCTCCCTGACTCAGAGAATGGTCCAAACGTTCTTTACGTTGGCCCTTGTGCCAGCCAAACCTTGCTGGCCTAACTGTGTTGGCCTACCTCCAGGTTAGGATTGTACCCTCAGAAACTCTTCAATAAAGCCATTTTGTCATACAGATAATATAATTAAAAAAACAGTGCTTCTCAGCTGTAAAACATTTAAAGAAAACCATGTGCTCAATATCACAATGCCTTACCGCCAGCTGCTGAATTTTCTCTTCTAATTCCTCTTTCGTTTTGGAAGGATCGAAACACTCCTTCAGGGATAGCCGAGTACTGTTGAACCAGTCGTTAAAATCTGCACACTGATCTGCAGAAAGATACAACTTGATCTTTAAAATAGAGTTTTGAACTCAATCAATTTCAGATGCCCGGGGAAGATAAGGAGCAGTGGCGTTCCCAGAAGGGGAGCAAGGCACTAGGTTTTGCCCTCTGCATTACTCTAGCTGCTGGGAATGGCTGTAATGGTGTGGAGAAGGGGAAGCCTGAAGGGTACATTGAGATGCCCTACCCCTAAGTTTTGCCCCGTCCTCTCGGAACACAGCTGATGGTGAATCCTTGTGTGCAGCCACCAAAAGTGCTACACTATGCAAAACAAAGCACCGCATTCTGATTTATGTTATCGGTTCTAGTCCTGCTGCCAGACACAGGACCTCAAGCACTGGAGATGGTGGGGAATAAGGGAGAGGGAGGATTAGCTGCTGCAGAAACATTAGGTTGGTTCAGAAACCAGGCAGTGCAACGACCAACTTGAACTGCAATCTGTTTAACAAATCAGGTTTTCTACCTTCCTTTTCATAACATCGCCGAAGTGGCTTAAAACCAGTCAGGTTTAAACAATAAATACCGTATTTCCCCAAGTATAAGGTGCACCAAAGTATAAGACGCACCTTAATTTGGGGGCCAGAAATTTGAAAAATACATTTTTGGGGCCGGCTGCTCTTTAAGGCAAGCGGGAGCACGGAGAACGCTGCATTCTCCGTGCTTCCGATTGCCTTAAGAGCCGCCGGCCTCCCACTCTTCAAAGAGCCGGCGGGAGGCCGGTGGCTCTTAAGGCAAGTGGGAGCATGGAGAATACAGCGCTGCCCGGCACACCCCTTGAATAAGACGCACCCAATTTTTATCTCCCTTTTTTGGGGAAAAAGGTCCATCTTATACTTGGGGAAATACGGTAATTACCAAAAACAATTAAAAATCCAATATAGAAGGGAGTCAGAAAGTTCTTGCAAACAAGAGCTCTTCACTGTAGATTTGAAGGCTGTAAGAGGAAGAGCCAAGATCCTTCAAGAACATAAGAAGAGCCCTGCTGGATCAGGCCAAGGCCCAGCTAGTCCAGCTCCCTGTATCTCACAGTGGTCCACCAGATGCCTCAGGGAACACACAAGACAATAGGATGTCTGCATCCTGTTGCCACTCCCTTGTATCTCACATTCTGAGGTAAATTTCTGAGGTAAAATTCTGCAGTGAATATGAGGTAAATAAAACAGAATTTGCTGTCCTATCTGTGTGTAGGGAGCTATAAGAATTTACAGCCCAATCCAGGCCTTAAGAACACGAGAAGCCAAGACCCATCTAGTCCAGCTTCCTGTATCTCACAGTGGCCCACCAGGTACCTCAGGGAGCACACGAGACAACAAGATGCCTGAATCCTGTTGCCACTCCCTGGTATCTGGCATTCTGAGGTAAATTTCTGAGGTAAATTTCTGTAAATAATAACTTGCAACCCAATCTGAGCTCTAAGAAGAAGAGCCTTGCTGGATCAGGCTAAAGGCTCACCTAGTCCAGCATCCTGTATCTCACAGTGCCCACCAGAGCACACAAGACAACAAGATGCCTGCTTCCTGTTGTCACTTCCTTGCACCTGGCATTCAGAGATAGACTGCTTCTAAATAAGGAGACTGCACAGACCCATCATGGTTTGTAACTTGTGATGGACATTTCTTCTAGAAATCTGTCAAATCTCCTTTTAAAGGCATCCAGGCCAGACGCCATCACCACTTCCTGTGGCAAGGAGTTCCACAAATTAATTTCTGGGCATTCCATAGATGAAGAAGCCGAGATGGTGTTCTCTCTGTTTGAGGTCCATTCTGTGAGTGGTAAGCTGGAGAGAAGGAATCTCCTGATGCTTTTAAGCAGTGGACAGCTTCATGTGGGGATAGGCAGCCCCTTAAGGTTATTTCGTGTTAGGCTGTAAAATCCTTATTTTGAATTGGGCTTGGACGCACATTGGCAACCAGTGGAGCTGGCATGGAATAAAAGAGATATGCCACGTGGCAGCTCCTGGACAAAAACCTGGCTTCTGCATTCGGAACCAAAGGACACTTCCAAACCAAAATATAGTATGATATTTATACTCACAGTTCAAGAGAGTAGTAAAATGATCCTGAAAAATTTGCTTCTTTGAATTAAATAAGTCGGTGACACTTTTCAGTTGCTTCTTTAATTCAATCACTTCGGGGCTCAAGCATCCCGTCTCTTTTTGGAGCAATTTCACATGAGATTTTTGCTGTAGAATCTTCTGATGTATTTCCTATATTTTTTTAAAACAACAACAACATTATTTTAGCTAGACATTATTGTCTGCTTTGCTTTGTACTGTGCAAGACAGTCCTTAACCATAGAATTTCCACAGTGTTCGCCATATACATCTTTTGCTTTCTTTGTTAGTGCTAGTTCTAAACACAGTTCTACAGGCAGAGGCGGAGGAAGGGTGTAGCCCGGGGTGGCGCAAGCCATAGGCGCCGGCAGTGGGGCGCCATTGCGCAGAGTCCGCGGACGAACCTGCGCGCTGTTTGGCCCACCCGCCCTCCCTGGTTCTCGTTCTGCTCCAAAATGGAGCTATTCTGGGCGCAGGGAGGCGTGGCTGGGCGACGCACGGGGGCGGGGTGACATGCTGGGGGCGTGGTTTCGTTGCCCTGCCATGGGTGCACTCGGGGCCCGTTCGTCCCTGTCTGCCTGTATTGGCAGACAGGGCCAATACCGCTGGAATTAACAGATGAAGACTCTGGTGCGTGTGTGTTTTTTACTAGTACCTCTAATTTTGTAAAGATCTCCAAGGTATCAGAGGGAGACAACGCTTTCAGAAGTGATTCAGTCATTCCAATCTGAGTCTTGGCCAGGTCAAGGTCTCCTTTTAGCTCTGCGGTATTGCCATTGAGTTCAGTGGGTATCGACTTGTTGGATAAGTGTTTTCTTATTAGCTCCATTTTGTTCAAGAGAGAGGATTTGATGACCTGAAAATGGGAAACAGAGAGGCGGATGCTACCAGCCGATTTTCTTACACCGTGATTTCACAAAAGCAAGTTAGAGAACCACATTGCTTTTTATACTTCTTTCTACTTCAAATTACGATTTCTGTCTCTTTTGGAGGGCCTCTTCACACATTATGGTTTTAACAGAGCGCGCCTAAGATCTTTCGGAGACAAAACCAGCTGTTGTTATGGAATACACAGGGAGGGTGCTGAAAATGGCGTCTCAGTGTTGGCAGTCTTGTCTTGATCTCCCATAACATTAAACTTGCTCCATGACTTGCAGTCATCCCAGTGGAGCTGTCCAGAGTCACGGCTTCGCTCCCATTTAAAAATGGGGCGGGCAAACGAGCAGGGGGGGGCAGGCTGTGGACCTCAGAATGCCGCCACTTCCACGCTGCTGCCCTGGTCCATGTGACCCCCTGAACCACCCGCCAGGCAAGCCACTGTTTAGCATTACACCTAAGCAGCCTCAATATAACATCATGTGCATGGGGGCAGAGGAACACACGGCACAGTGACATCAGGTCATGCGGTGAGAGAGCAATCCTAACCTAGAGTTAGGCCGGCACAGTTAGGCCAGCAAAGTTCGGCTGGCACAAGGGACACCTTAAAGTATGTTTGGACCACCCTCTGAGTCAGAGACACCAGCACACAGACGTGCGCCATCCTCCCTGACTCAGAGAGTGGTCCAAATGCCACTCCCTTGTATCTGGCATTCTGAGGTAAATTTCTGAGGTAAAATTCTGAGGTAAATATGAGGTAAATAAAGTGAAGTCTGACCAGCACAAGGGACACCGTGAAGTATGTTTGGACCACCCTGAGTCAGAGAGGCCAGCACACAGACGTGCGCCATCCTCCCTGACTCAGAGAGTGGTCCAAACGTGCTTTACAGTGTTCCTTGCTCTGGCCAAACATTGCTGGCCTAACTGTGTCAGCCTAACTCCAGGTTAGGATTGTGCCCTGAATTTCACTGGCTCTCATGGGGAATCAAGGAAGATCCAGTGAGCCAGTTTTCACAGATATCCCATGCCATGTCTTCCTTCCTTCCCTGATTCCCCATGAAAGCCAGACCTAAACGTCTGAAGTACGAAACCCAGCAAACACATATTTGAAATGAGGTGAATTACATCAATGCATTTGTCTATGGGTGGGACTACACCTTGTTCTTGAAACAGAACTGAAAGTGGGATGTTCAGGGGATGTTTTCTTCCTTCTCTGTTGATGCCCATGGTGGCAACTCACTCCCACCGCAAACCACAATCAGAGGCTAAGTAAGGCTAAGCTAAGGCTCTGTCTCACCTGCAGTTCCAGTGGGGGCTCAGTGCCATTGAGAAGGCCTTGTATTTCATCCACCTTTCTGTTAAATTCCTCCAAGTGTTCTTCCTGGAACTGTAACCCAGCCTAAGAAGAAAGAGGAAGAAAATGCACCACGAGCAAATAAGTTTCAGTCTAAATCGAGCAGCTCATTTCACCAAATAGCACAGAATGGAGTCGTTTATAGCTTAACTCTGCGCGCAAAATACCAAATGCAAGTCTACTTGGCATAAGATGGGCAGGCTAATCCTGAAACGGGCAGCTCCCAGGGCTTCGGTGCCACCGAAATGGCAACCAATGGATCCTGAGCTTCCCTCCCCCACTCTGAGGATACCACTGGAGGTCTCCTCGGAGGAAGGGAGAATTTGCTCCCTTACCCCAGGGAGACTGCACTGGTGGCAATGGGTCTCCTCGGCTCTGTGCCTATGTTTGACTGAGCAGAGTCGAGGAGGTCTGTGTCGAGCTGGCTGGCTTGGGAATGGGTTCAAGATACAGCGGCAGAAGCTGCCATTGTCTCCACCCCCTCCTGGGCTTGGTCATCCTGCCCCCCCCCCGCCCAGTTCTGCCTCCTCCCAGCCTCCCTCCCACCCCAAAAAGCTCTTAAAGCTGGACAGTGCTGCTGGAGCGCTGGCTGGCTGCCTGTTCGGCACTGAAGTCCAGCACTGATTGACTCTGGCCCAGATGGGCACTTCCTGCTCCCGCGGTGCTTTAAAAAGGTGTCCCCAGTATCCACGGTTTCAGGTATCCATGCATTGGATCATATACTACTCCGTTGCCCGGCCCACCAACCTTTGCAAGACAAATTTCTTGAACCCCTGCTGTCCTCACTTTCTGCTCCCCCTGTTGACCCCCTTTCTACCCTCTTGAGTGATAATACGGTGACCATCTCTAATTCGGTAGCAGAATTCCTATATGCAGTTTTCAAATCCAAACCCCCCTTCCCCCCCCCCACCACCCCACCCCCTTCTGGATCTGCTCCTTTATGATTAACGAGGATGATATAGCTTCTGCATTAACTTTTGCTGCCGTTGCTGTTGTTGTTATTTTATTTGTAATGCCAATAAAGGTTTGTATTCTACAGGTATCCATGGTATTGGGTATCCCAATATCCACGGTATCCGTGGATAACTGAAACTATGGATATCGAATCAGTGGATACCTGGACACACCCTTACATTAGTGGCAAGACTTGTTGTTGTGGCAGTGAGAGCAGGGCACACATACAGTAAGTACATCCTTAAACCAAATCAATAGTTCCAGTTAAAACTAAACCATTGCTTCCACCAATGCAAATGGTTACTCCCATAAAGCAAGTTACTCCCAAATGGTTACTCCCATAAAGCAAGTTGATTCCAGCACACTCTATCTAAAAGTGCTGCAATTGTTTACAGCCAAACATGACAGCGGGATTTTTGTCTGGTTGCACAAGGCCACAGATGTTTCAAAACATATAGACAACCTATCAGCAACCAACACAGAATAGCTTTGGCCAGACAAAGCACTTTGCACTGGGTTCCTGTCCCTGTTCAGATTAAACTGCAGCCTAAACAGGATATGGTAGAGAACTGACGCAAACACATGTATGCATGCCTACTCAGAAGCGGGTTCCATTTTGTTCAACAGGGCTTACTCCCAGAAAAGTGTGTGCAGGATTGCAGCCCCAAAACACAACCATCTATTTCAGGTTGTTATTAGACCTCCTTGTATTGCCAAGTATTAATTTTAAGTGAACTTGTTCACTTTTTGTTATAAAGTGATGTCTCAATCATATGCCTCTGTCCTTTTAAAAAACATCCAACATATAGGGTGTAACCCTAACCTACGCTGGAATAGGCATGCTGGCTTACCTGCACTGCATCCTAACCACCTTAGGAGGCATCAGCAGCTCAGGGCAAGGGAATATTTTCCCCTTGCCCCAGGGTAAGCCCCAGCCAGTGCTATGGGGCTGATTGGATTTGCACCAGCAAAAGGTACAAATCCAGGTGCAAACCAGGTACAAATCCACGTGGCCTGGAGCAGCCCAAATTGAGGCTGCCCAGCCCAGGGACAGGGGTTAGGATATGGTCTAACGGCCATGTCCTGTCTCTGTCCATGGTGCTGCCCCGTTACACCTCCCGCCCGCCTCTGGCACGCCCTTGGCACGGCCCTGCGATGGCAGAGCTAAGGCAGCACTCGACCAGTGCGGCTGATGGGCGTGGCAATGCCCATGAGCCGGACCTGCTGCTCGCGCCGGCCTGCGGTAAAGATGCGCCCTACTGCACGCTTGCGACAGCGCTGGTCCAGCACAAGAGCACTGCGCCAGCACAACGCCGGGTTATGATTGTGCCCTTAATGAAGGCAGAGGATGGGCCGTAGGCAGTGGTGTCATTCAAATGATTTAGGAACAGGAACTCACTTTTGATTGGCACTTGTCGGGAACCCAGAACCAGCCACGGAGCCCGTTAGGATCCGGAACGCCCGTTCTGGTCCATTCCCCCTGAATGACATCACTGGCCGTAGGGCCAGTCACTGAGCTGGGGGGTGACCTGAGTGACGTTTTGGGGCAGCAAATGAGAGGGACAGGAAAGTTGCAAGGCAGAAAACGGGGAGAGGACATGGTGGAAGAGGGGTGGAAGAAAACAAGGGAAAAGACCAACTGCAGCCCAATCCAACCTAAATCCCCACGTGGTGAGACAGCAGCACTGGTGCAGACCACACTGCATCCCTCTGGGGATTTGTGGCTGCTGGAGGTCTCCCCAGGGTAAACCCCAACAGGACACCTTGGACCTGCACCAGTGATTTCACTGGCACAAATCCTCATTGATCTGTGCAGATGGATCCATCCTGTGAAGGGGTCATGATTTGACACATGCTGCCCCCTCCCAGGCCTAATCCACTTACCTCTGCTCCAAATCCTTCCTGTTCCACCTCCCCCCACCCCAGTCACCCCATGCTCCCCTGCAATGATCCGCCCCCTGGGCAGGGCTTCCATCGCTCTGTCGGTCCGCACTGGAAGGCTACAGCCTTCCCACCGACATGCTGGCTCTCTGTACTGCCAAAAAGCGCTTTCCAGTGCTTTTGCAGCAGTCTGCGGCAGCGGAATGCATGTTCCAGGGCTGCAGGCCTTTTTGCTAGGATTGGGCCATCCAACAACTTCCGTCGCAAGGGAATGGCGTAATACCCAAAAGCCAACTGGTTTTGAACTGCACGTAGGTCTTCCATCAGCCTTACCTCCAGCTCTGCCCAGTCCTCTTCTGTCAGACGGTGATCTTCTACCTTCCTGAGCTCTGTGCTCAGCCACCCATCGATCAAACTGGAAAAATTAAGGAGCTTGTCCCATAACGCCAGAGCTCTTCCCAAATTGTCGCAGTAATTTTCAGTCCTTTCGTTGATCTAAGCAGAGGTTTTTAATCGTTTTCAACCAACAAGCAAAAAAGAAGAGAAAAGAAAAAACAGAAGCCTCTGAATAGCAGCTCCATAAATACAGAGCGGGTGAAATGAGACCAACCCCCTAAACGAGAAGGGGGAGTGGAGCAACCAGATGTAACTGTTGGACAGGGACACTTTCCCACCAACTAAGTATTTCAATATTACCATACCAAAAGACAAAAAGCAGCTCCCCTGGTTCTAAAGACAGGTCTAGCAAGGAGGCTTAGCTCATCACATTTTACATTCTCCCAATATGTCTCAACTAGTCCCAGTCGGTGAAGAAATTTGCCCAGGCAGACTCAACTCAGAATCAGCATATTTTGCCAGCCATTTAAGGAAAGCATTTAACCCAGCCCATGTGCAAGATCCCCACCGACAGAAAAAGCTTCCAGAAGGAAGAGCTTAATAATCCAAACAACACAAGCCAATATCGCCTGTCTACAACCCCTGGATTTATCCCTGGTGAGAACAAGCGCCCAACATCAGAGAGAAAGCCATATAGCTCAGCCAATCTCATGCCCCAAACTCATACCCTTTCCAGTGTTGTTCTGAGGTTGTTGTTTTTAAAAACAACAACAACAACACTTGAATTTATCTTCTTTGGGATTCTTCAGTGCGCCACGCTCAATTTATTCAAAATATTACTCGTGAGTCAACATCAATTACTATAATGCACAACAGATCAGAGCAGCCCGATCGTTTACTTTTTTACATACATCCAGCCATCTGTCCACAATGGCATTAGCCTCGTTCTCGAACGGGGGCTCCTCAAAGCTCTTCATTTTGTTCAGCTGCATCTGCAGGGTTTTGCAGATCTGGTTGATCCTGTCCACGTCTTCGGAATGGTCACTAAACTCCCTTTTAACCATGTTGACCTGCAGAAAAGTGAGAACGTGTAAGGAATTGAATTTCGTTCGGGGTAAAGTCTAAATGAGAAGAAACCATTTCTGTTTATGTCTGACTGTAAACAATGCTGTGTTTTTAATGTGTATTTTGATAGTTGTATTAAGAAACAGCATAAAGAAGAAAATAAAGATGGGGGACATTCCATTACCCGCATCAGGGGGTTCATATTTAAAGTAAAGTAAATAATTATTTTGAACAATGTTTCATCTGGAATTAATTCCAGCTTGATTTTGCAGGCTTTCAAAAAGATTCTCTCTCTCTCTCTCTCTCTCTCTCTCTCTCTCTCTCTCTCTCTCT
>JAJKFI010000077.1:3151348-3181761 GCA_029204185.1 Lerista edwardsae
TCTCTCTCTCTCTCTCTCTCTCTCTCTCTCTCTCTCTCTCTCTCTCTCTCCTACTCAGATAATTACCACCATAATAAGTACCCTCCCATCGTTATGTAATTTTAAAATTAATTTTAACCATTATATCTCTAAAAAATTGAGGCCATTTGAAACAATAAACAGACAAGAATAAATATCATAAAGATAATTTGATCTTTAATTATCATTAAGGTCACTAAGATCATTGAAATCAACATCCTAAAATAACAAAGTAGGAGAAAGTAGGATTAAAAAAATCCGCAAACCTTGGCACAGATCAGTTAAACATTAGCCTCTCCTTTAATGTAAAATGCGGAGTTGCTTTCAATATTTTGTGAAAAATTATTCTAGCAGGGAAATAAGAGTTCTTGGTTCTTTTCCCCTGTTCTTTTAATGAAACAAGATATATTTTAGAGGAGGCACTGTATGAAAGAAACTTCTTGCCTTGTCACCAATAGCAGTGCTTTTTTAAAATAATAATAATAAAATTGACCATGACCATTTAAATTCATTATGATTATTTTTATATCAATGTTCTGGATATTTCATCAATGGTCTGAGTATATCAATGATCTGAATATTGTATCATTCATTTTAATGTAATCTAGACAGAAACCTGCCCCTCCCACTCTCCATAGGAGCCATTCTGAACTATGACAGCAACTGGCCAATAGCAGAGGTATATAAATACTATTGCTATTAATTAAATATTTTTTCAATGACTGCCATATTCTCACTGATAGCTCAATTCTGTGAACCAGTCACCAGTTTGAACCTACAAGTGGGTTGTGCCCTAGTAGTGCCAAAGTGATGCCACAGAATCTTCAGGTGTGAAACGGTGTCTGGTTTTTAACTTTCTGTTTCAGGTCTCTAAAGCTGCTGGGAGGGCAAGAATGGATGTTTATGAAAAACACTTAACAGGGGAAGAACTGAAACACCGACCTCTAGTGGCCGACACTTGGACAACATCACTAATGAGTTCTTTGTTTATAAGCAGACAATGAAATCTGTTCTGCAGAGGATGAAGCCAGTGGAAGGGAAAGTAGGGCAAAGGTCTAAACTCGCTCTCTTATCCTTTGATGGGCAAAATAACAGTAAAATTCTCGAACAGTTGAGTCCTATCTTAATCCCCGCGTGGTGATGCAGAGATGGGCATGGCTACCACTGTATCCCATGGGACAGTGGTTCTCAAAATTTATAGCACCAGGATCCCCTTTTTATAACGACGATCTGTTCAGGACCCACCAGAAATGATGTCATGGCTGAAAGTGCCATCATTGTGACTCCAGAGCCTGCTGCTTTCCTGAGAAGGCAGCAATCAGTTGGGTTATTTCCTCAGCCACTTTCCAATAGCAAAGTAAATCATAAAGGGGGAAAATCCTATTTACAACCTTGACACAAACAAAACCACCACACAGCCTCCAGCACCCCATCTTCCCCTATTTTCAATATGGCTGCTCTAGGTTCTTAGTGACCCACCTGAAATTGGCTCATGACCAACTGGTGGGTCCCGACTCACAGTTTGGGAACCACTGCCATGGGGGGATTTTTGGCTGCAGGAGGTCTCCCTGAGTTAAAAAGGGACATTTCTCACATGCAGAAGCATGACTGCGCACTGGGGTCTGGGAAGAGCATCTCATCTATGCTTCTTTTGGTGGGAAGCCCTGCTTTTGGAATACTTGGCAACCCTACTAGCTGACTGGCCTTGCATAGGTGGAGCTGAATAGATTCCAAGCGTAATTTGCTTGCGGTCTCTCTCTCTCACTCCACCCATGAGGTGCTTGGCAACCATATGCAAAGTTGGGTTTTGGCCATGGAATCAGGGCTGAGAGCGCTGAATTCCACAGCAGATTTGGAATGTGATGGGATTATTACATGCTTTAGACTGGGAGGGCTGCAACCCACACTTGATGAGTCTATCAGCAACAGGATTGGCATGGACCATCTCCATGGGCCACACCCTACGAAGGACCACAGATCATACAAACAAAAATCCACCTATGGTGGTGGATTCCATCAACTGGTTGTTCGGTCAGCTGGTTGTATATCAGTCAGCCAAGGCAAGAAGACTGCAGAACAATCATTAGCCAATGTGAGCTTATGATGTGTGATCCAGGGGGCTTGCTGTTTTTTAAATTTTAACTGTTTTTAATATTGTTTTTAATATTGTTTTAATTGTACGTATTGTGGTTGCTGTACTGCCTTTTAATGTTGTAAGCCGCCTTGGGTGCCCTCGGGCAGAAAAGCAGGATAGAAATTGAAACAATAACAATAACAATAATAACAATAATAATAAGTCGCCAACAGTAGTGTAACTACAGAGGGGCACGGTGAGTACTGCAGGTGCCACAATGTGCCATTTAGGCAATCCCACCCACTTGCCGTTGGAGCCATGGAGTGATGGCAACACCGCCACTGCCCAGAATGTTTCTGATGGTGAGTGGGCTACCTACATAGCGCATTGTGGTGCCTGAGGGGGGACTTGATTGAGACATACAAAAATCATGCATGGGATGGATAAAGGGGACAGAAGGATGTTCTTTTCCCTCTCTCACAATACCAGAACCAGGGGGCATCCACTTGTTGAATATTGGGAGAGTGAGAACAGATAAAAGGAAGTACTTTTTTTTACTCAGCGGGTAATTAATCTGTGGAACTCCTTGCCACAGGAGGTGGTGATGGCGTCTGGCCTAGGTGGCTTTAAAAGGGGACTGGACATTTTTCTGGAGGAAAAATCCTTCACAAGCTACAGGCCACGATGGTTAGTGCAACCTCCTTACTTTAGAGGTAGGCTACCTCGGAGTGCCAGATGCAGGGGAGTGGCAACGAGATGCACATATCTAGTTGTTTTGTGGGTTCCCTGAGGCATCAGGTGGGCCACTGCGAGATGCAAAAGCTGGACTAGATGGGCCTTTGGCCTGATCCAGTGAGGTTCTTCTTATGCAATACTTACCACATGCCACCTCTGCAGCTACATTACGGTTGCCAAGGAGAAGAGTCTCAAAGCATGGCTCCCAGCAGTCATGGTTTGATGACTTACCAGATTTTACTTGGCCAACTTTCTTGTTTCTAAGCATTTTTAAGCCTAGCTCTTCTGCCATGAGAGCTAGAAACATGCTCCTCTTTTAAGAAAAAAAAGCTAAGATTCTTAGGACAATGCATTCTGTGGCCATTACCAATTTCTGCAGCTTTCTGCTCATTTTCTTGAAATGGGGTCGTATGCATGCAGACTGCTTTAAGACTCACGTTTGCAATTATCCTCTGCAGATTGTCTTTTCCCATGTAGGACGCTTGCTGTGACAGGGCATGTTCTTGCTTCTGAATAATACTTGTCAGACAGCTTTTGCAGCTGTGATATTGCTTCAAGAGTTCTATCACCCGAGTGCAGTGCTCCTGCCTATTGAAAGAAAGCAAAAAAAGGCGGGGAAGGAATTAACACATCTTCGGAGCTGTGATCTCACCGCAGATCAAGGAATCTGGGTTTTAGAAGAGACCATAAGCACTGCTGGATTGGACCAATAGCCCACTCCCACTCCCCCACAAGTGCAGCTGCACTCAAAAGAGGTGCCCAATATCCAGCGAGATTTGTTCAGCAGGGAAAGGGCATTTCAATCCCCTTAGCCCTCCATAAGCCTCCCACTCTGCAATGGGACTCCTAGGACCTGCACTCGCAATTTCACTAACACAAGTCCAAGGATAGATAGGGGTGGAGATGATGGTGCCGGAGGAGATAGGATTTAGCATGCACCATTGCTGCGGGACACACACACATATACACAGAGCCGCCCTGCCCTCCATTATTCCCCCGAGCCCAGTTTCAGCACAAGAGCATTTCTGGAGGAAAAGTCCATCGTGGGCTTTAGGCCATGATGGGTTGTGCAACCTCCTTACATTAGTAGTAGCTACTTCATGTGCCAGAGAGTGGCAACAGAAAGCAGGCACCTTGTTGTCTCGTGTGCCCCCTGAGGCATCTGGTGGGCCATTGTTAGATACAGAAAGCTGGACTAGATGGGCCTTTGGCCTGATCCAGCAGGGCTCTTCTTATGAATTGCATCATGGGGTATAAATTTTCCTTTGGAGTCCTTTCCAAAGGGGGAGGAATGAAACAGGATGGGAGGAGGCAGTGATAAGGGCAGGCAGGCGGGGGGCACAACAGGGAAGGGGAAGAATGGCAACCTCTGGAAAAGTCTCTAGAGCCCATGACTACTGAGCTTCCCCTGCCCAGAAGACCTGGCCTCCTGGTAAGCTTGGCCTCCATCTTTCACTCTCCACAAGCAATTCCTCCAGGTACCCGATATAATATACCAATAGAAGACTAGGAGAACTTATAGAAAATATTGTTGTTGTTGTTGTTGTTGTTGTTTATTAATTCAATTTATACCCCGCCTTTCTGCCCCATGGGCACCCAAGGCGGCTTACAACAATAAAATGCAATAAAATTACAATATTTGAGAATTAAAAATGATAGTTAAAAAACAATATGAAAATAATTAACATTTAAAATTTAAAAATTTAAAATTTAAACAGTCAACCCCGTGGATCCTAAAATATATAAAAGAGTATAAAAAAACCAGCCAGCCTGTCAACAATTAAAAGCTTGTTGGAATAGGATCTGCGCCGAATCCTGAGCCCGGTCCCCAACCAGGATGGCCCCAATTTGGGCTGCCGCTGCACACATTGATCTGCATCTGTAGATCAGCAGGCGCAGATCCGAGTAGCCTCATAGGGCTGGCTGGGGCTTACCTGGGTGCAAGGGGAAAACTTCCCCTTGCCCTGAGCTCTGCTGCTACTGCCTCCTAATGGCCTTAGGATGCAGCCTTACTATGCTGATGCTGTTTAGGATTGGGTTGTTAGCTTCCTACCTTTCAGCAATAGAGTGCTTTGTCTCCTTCCACAGGTTTTCCGTAACTTCCAGTTGCTGATTTATCTCTTCCCCGCTGGTCCCTGTGACTTGGAGAAGCTGACTGGCCATTTCTTTTAAGGATCTCATTTCTGCAGTGTGGCGATCCAGCTTCTGCCTCAGTTCATTTAGTGATTTTGACCTACATTGGGAAGAAAACAGATTACAGCCCATGATTATTTCTAGGCAATTTTCTGCTGTTTTAAGTGGCCTCTGGCTATATTCATTGGTGCTTCACTGGACCGTACTGCTGCTATTGATCAATGTCCTGTTTTTCATGGTTTTAACTGTGCTAGATTTTTACTCAGTAAATTTTTACTTAGTTGTTGCAAATCACTGTGGATACTTCTGTAGCAAAGCACTTAATAAAGGCACAATCCTAACCTGGAGTTAGCCTGGCACAGTTAGGTCAGCAAAGTTTGGCCGGCACAAGGGTTAAGAATAAAGTATGTTTGGAGCACTCTTGGAGTCAGAGAGGCCAGCAAACAGGTGTGCGCCATCCTCCCAGAGTGGTCCGAATGCGCTTTACGATGGCCCTGGTGCCGGCCAAACTTTGCTGGCCTAACTGTGCCAGCCTAACTTCAGGTTAGGATTGCACCCTAAATGCAGCGTCGTCATCTGCAAATGAACTCCCGGAACGCTGGGAGGGACTTACGCAGGGCTTCGCCATGATTGGCTGCCCGCCCGTTTCGTTCTGAGGCTGCCCTGGCCTCGAGGGGTGCCTGCTCGCCGGGGGAGACAGGTGGGGGGCATGCCGTGTGCCTGGGCAAGCAGCGGGGGGCCGCGCCAACCAGGGGCAGCCCCCCCTCAAGGCCACGGCAGCCGTGGAACAAAACGGGCGGACTGTCAATCACGCGAAAGTCCCACCCACGTCCCTCCCAGCGTTCCGGGAGTTCATTTGCGGATGACGACGCTGCCTAAATGTGTTAACCCAGGCACTACCACAGCGAAGGCCCTATTCCACATGCCCACCCACAGCAAGCCAGAGCACTGTGGGACACACAGGAGCACCTCTCCAGATGACCTTAGCATATGCACAAGTTCACATTGGCAGGAGGTGGTCCTTTAGGTTGTTTGAGTCTGTCACTAAGGGCGCAATCCTAACCAACTTTCCAGGGCCAGAGTAAGGGCAATGGAGTTCTGAGGTAAGAGAAAAACATTCCTTTACCCTGAGGAAACCTCCATGATTGCCCCCCGCCCCCCAACTGCAGGACGCAGCATGCGCCCATTGGCACAGGCAGGTCAGTGCTGCAAAGTTGGTGAGGTTTGTGCCCTAAGGCAACAATTCTCGACCAGTGTACTACAGCACACTGGTGTGCCGCCAAAGATCAAAAGAGTGGGCGGAATTTGGAGCACAGCGGTGGAAAAGCACTGAAAAACTCTGTTTTCCACAGCAACTGGATGTGGACATGTGACAACATCTGAAGACAAGTCAATGTGAGGGCAGTGCTTTCTGCCTTTACTGTGGATCCTTGGTTATGAACAAAACAATGAAAAAGAAAAAGAAAAAAATGGCACAATAGCAGTGATGTCATTCAGGGGGAACGGACCAGAACGGGCGTTCCGGATCCTAACAGGCTCCGTGGCTGGTTCCGGGTTCCTGACAAGTGCCAATCAAAAGTGAGTTCCTGTTCCTAAATCATTTGAATGACACCACTGCACAATAGGCCCATTTTGCTGCCAGGCCTATGATCAGATGGCATATGCTTTTCACTCATTCCGCCATCTTTTCATAGTCATTCTGTTAAACCTTTCGTTAAAAAAGTGGTCACCAAACTCTGACCAGTGGGCCAGATCCAGCATCTACCCTGTCCTTCCCCTGAGCGAACAGCTTCTCCTGTTCCACTCGGGACCCCAACTACAGCCCCCAGAGGTCTTTGCAGTGAGCTGCTTCTGCACGGAACTCAGCCAGCAAAGCCCCAGAAGCAGCTCACCGCAAAGACCTCTGCGGGCTACAGTTGGAGTCTTTGCAATTGTCTTGGGTGGAATGGAAGAAGCCGGTTGCACCTGGGATGCTTTTCAATGGTGCAGCGGTCTCCAATTTGGAGACTGCGGCATGAAACCATAGCTTTCATTACACTTTTCATCCCCAACCCACCCATCCCTTGCCCAACAGGAAAAAAAAATTCACTAGAAGACGTTTGGTTCAGCCCCACAGAAGATTCAGCCCAGAATTCCACAGGCTCAGGGAATCAGGTGACACCTGAAGGCCAATGACATTTCTGGAACAAAGATGCCAGATCTGTTCTATGCCCTCCTTCAGAGGCCAATAGATTATACTATTCCTCATAGTCTGGGAGTCTGCTGCTATGCCAATCTTCTCCTGGTTTGACAGAATCCCACCTGCCACTCCCTTGAATGTGTGCTGCTTCGTATATACACTCAAAAACCCGAACACATAACGGATAGGGAGGGGAGAAGAGAACGTTGCTAACCTTTGCTGAACAGCAGGAATTGTTGGGTCCCTCAAGCCTATTTTATCAATCTTATCATGTATGTCCTGAATACTTTTCAAAAGCTCGCTGTTCTCCCAGATGAATTCCTCCTGCACCCCGCAGGTCTGGGCGACCTTTTGTTCTTCCACAGAACCTCCAGCAGGCTTTTCCTTCACATCCAAAGTGGCCACCATTTTTTCGCAGCACATCTTTGGGCCGCACTCAGCGTCTTCCAAGTCGATATTGACCTGCTTTAGCCTCTTGTCAAGAGACTTGGCTTCTTCTTTCATCAGAGAAATCTCCTGCAGGGCACCTGGCTGGAAAAGTCCCTGCGTGGCGGAGGCATCCCCGGAGCTCTTCACGGACTCCTTGGCACGCCTCAGGAAAGCCAGGAACGTTTCAAGATCTTGCAGGATTGCTTCAATGACCTTCATCTTACGACCCAGTTCTTCCAAGAGTGCCTTGTATTCCCCAATCACCATGTCTGCTGCCTGTCGATCTATTGGGACAACCTTGCCTCCTTTGAGACTGCTTTGTTCCAGTCTGTTACACTGCTCAATACAATTTGCTATAGCCATCCGCATTTCCTGAAAGACAGTTCAGGACAACAGAGATAAAGAGACTGGGCCTCTTATACAGTGGTGGGATTGAGGGGGAACGCGGGGGAACTCAGTTCCACTAGTTAAAATTAGGGCTGACTCCACCCACTTCACTCTCCCTCCTCCCTCCTCCCAATTCCTCTGCAAAGAGCTTTTCTTCTTGGTTGGCCGGCACTCAGAGGGTTAAAGGGAGCGACTCCGGATTCCTAGGGGGGCGAAGGCCGTGATGTCATTCTGGGGGAATGGACGTTCCAGATCCTAACGGGCTCCGTGGCTGGTTCCGGGTTCCCGACAAGTGCCAATCAAAAGTGAGTTCCTGTTCCTAAATCATTTAGATCCCACTACTGCTCTTATACAATGCCTGTCATATCCGGGAAGTGAGAAATGGGCCAATGGTTCAGTGGCAAAGGACATGCTTTGCATTCCAAATCCTTAAGAGATTAATCTTTGGCATTTCTGTGTTGAAATGAGCTCTGCCCAAGATAAGAAAAGCCTTGTCAGATCAGGCCAAGGGCCCACCTAGTCCAGCCTCCTATTTCTCACTGTGGCCCACCAGATGCCACAGGGAGCACACAAGCCTGCATCCTGTTGCAACTGCCTTGTATCTGGCATTCTGAGGTAAATTTCTGAGGTAAAATTCTGAGGTAAATAATAACTTGCAACCCAATCTGGGCCTTAAAAACCTATACTAAGAAGAGCCCTGCTGGATCAAGCCACGGGCTCACCTAGTCCAGCTTCCTGTATCTCACAGTGGCTCACCAGATGCCTCGAGAAGCCAGGTGCCATTGCCAAGTTCTGCGGCAAAGAGGTCTTGGACAGTACCAGTCAGAGCAGGCAATACTGGCATAAGTAGCCTCTATAATGTCAATTCGACTCAGTCAGGTCACTGTTTCAGCTACTACACTGGCTGCCAATTCATTTCCAGCCTGAATTCAAATTGCTAGACTTTTAAAGCCCTTTACGGCTCAGGTCCAGGGTATCTGAGAGACCACCTTCTATATAATCCTAACCATCCTCTTATGTCATCAAGGGGGGGGGCTTCTAACTGTGCTGCCACCAGTAGAGGGAAAGAGGATGGTGGTTAGAGATAAGGCCTTCTCAGTGGTGGGTCTTCGTTTATGGAATTTCCTTCCCTTGGAACTAGGAACAGCTCCCTTGTAGACCTTTTGGTGGGGTCTTAAGACCTTCTTATTTCGAAAGGTGTTTGAACGATTGGTTGGCTGGATTTTTTTTTAATGAAATGCCTTTTAATGGTGGTGATCCTGGTAGTTTGTTTCATGTTGTTTTTATTTTTGCTGTTTTAACATTGTTTTTATTGAAATTTTGTCAGCCGCCTTGAATCCCCTTCATTGTGGGGGGACTTAAATAAATAAAATACATAAAAATATAATGCTGGAAAATAAGTGCACCACCACCTACAGGAAACCACCTTGGGGCCCTCTGCACTCAGCCCCCTGACTGGCCCCCAAGCACTCCGCATTGAGCACTGTTCAAGCTTAATGCGCACTCCTAGGTGGGACACAGGTGGGAGCCACTGACATAACATGCACAACATGGCAGCAGACATGCACAACAACTACAAACCTTCAGTCTCTTGAAAGCCCGATTGGTATTGGTCAGCACACACCGTGGTATCTCTCTTTTCTGGAGCTGCACGTTCAAGTTATGGAGTCGAAACCATTCCTTTTCGACCGCCAACACAACTTCCAAAACAGCCTTTAGGGACTCCATCCTAAAAAGGACGGGAACAAGACCAGGAGATACAGTAAGCAAATGCCTCCACATGCAAGGGGAAGCAAGGCATTTGACAGCGAAAGAATTT
The DNA here is from genome assembly GCA_029204185.1 of Lerista edwardsae. Lineage (NCBI taxonomy): Eukaryota > Metazoa > Chordata > Lepidosauria > Squamata > Scincidae > Lerista > Lerista edwardsae. The sequence goes on from JAJKFI010000077.1 coordinate 3,161,123, forward strand.
GGGAATATCACATCAGCTACAAGTAAGCCGAGAGGAAGCAGCTTACTCCCAGCACATAAGCTGCGAGGAAGCTGATTAGGCAATGAAACTTCAGTGGTCCAAGTAGCTCAGTAGCTTCTCTTACACTGGGAGAAACAGCAACTTACAAGGGAAAGGCCATTACTAGGAGTGTTTGCAAATGGTGTTTTTTTGCAGGTTTTGTGATTTGAAAGGCTGAATCAATCAATCAATCAATCAATCCAAAAGCATTTATATACCGCTTTTCAACATGAAGTTCACAAAGCGGTTTACAGGCAAATAATAATAAAGTTAAATGGCTCCCTGTCCCAAAAGGGCTCACAATCTCAAAAATGCAGAATACCACCAGCAACAGCCACTAGAAAAGACTGCGCAGGGGTGAAGAGGGACAATTCACTATAATGCATTATATAATGAGAATGCAATATAATGTGTTTTTATTCTAATTCCAAGTTCTCATTTTTATTAATAGCGCAATCCACGCACTGCCTTGGGCCGACGCAGGCAGTTTCAACGCTGTCGCAAACGTGCCATAAAGCAGGTTAGGCCACATCCAAGCCTCTGTCCCTGGGGTGCGTGGCCCCAAATTCAGACTGCGCAGCTTGCTCAGACCTGCGCCCAGCGGCGTCATGCAGCCGGAACGCTGGGCAGGAGGAACGGGTGAGTGGCAGCCCGCCCGTTGCGTACCGCTCCGTTTCGCCGTCTTCCCTGCCAGGGGCGGGGAAGACGGCAAAACGGAGCGGTACACAACGGGCGGGCTGCCACTCACCCGTTCCTCCCGCCCAGCATTCCGACTGCATGACGCCACTGCCTGCGCCTGCTATATAGCGGGCACAGATTTGAGCAAGCACATTGAGGCAGCTGGCACCTACCCCGGGGCAAGGGCACAAACGTGCGCTTGACCTGTGGAGGCTCCAGTGCAGTCTCAACCTATGTTGGATACAGCAGACCGCTGGCCTGAGCTGTTCTAGCACAGATTAGGATTGTGCCCTAATTCTAAATTCTAAATTCTATCGTCCTGCTCTGAATGGGGTCGCACTTCCTCTGAAGGAGCAGGTTCGCAGCTTGGGGGTTCTCCTGGATTCACAGCTACACCTGGAGTCCCAGGTGGCAGCTGTGGCCAGGGGAGCCTTTGCTCAGCTTCGGCTGATCTGCCAGCTGCGGCCGTACCTGAGCTGTGCGGACCTGGCCACTGTGACCCATGCCCTAGTGACATCTAGATTAGATTATTGCAATGCACTCTACGTGGGGCTGCCTTTGAAGACGGTCCGGAAATTACAACTAGTACAGAACGCGGCGGCTCGGGTGGTTGCTGGGGCACATCGGTTTGACTCTGTCGAGCCGCTGCTTCGGCGACTACACTGGCTGCCGGTTCTGTTCCGGGCCCAATTCAAAGTGCTAGTTTTGACTTTTAAAGCCCTTTACGGCTCAGGTCCGGGGTATTTGAGGGACCGCCTTCTTCCATATAATCCTTCCCGTACTCTTAGATCATCTGGGGGGGCCTTTTTGACTGTGCCGCCACCAGGAGAAGTGAGAGGGGCGGCGGCCAGGAAGAGGGCCTTTTCGGTGGTGGCCCCCCAACTCTGGAACACCCTCCCCTTAGAATTGAGAACTGCTCCCTCTTTGTTTACATTTCGGCGGGGGCTGAAGACCTTTTTATTCCAAAAAGCTTTTAACTGTTGACAGGCTGGCTGGTTATTATAATCCACGGGGCTTGTTGTTTTTTAAATTGTTTTTAAATTTGTTTTTAATTGTGTTCTTAATTTTTGATTGTATTGTTGTTTAATACTGTTTTAATTGTTTTTAATGTGAATTGTTATATTGTTTTTTATATATATATTGTAATGCCGCCTTGGGTGCCTTCGGGCACAATAAGGCAGGGTAAAAATCTAATAATAAATAAATAAATAAATAAATGCTTTTGAAATGTACTAAGTAGGTGATATAGAGGGGATATAGTGTCAGCAGATGCAGCCACAGTTTTTTCTTCTAACTGGAAAAGTAATCTATTTTAGTTTCTGGAAAATATAATAAACACCAATATGAAGAGTTTTGTGTTTTTATTCAGATATTTTAACACTGAAAAGGCAGTGTTTTGTGTTTTGATGCATTAAAAAAAAACCAAAAAAAAAACCACCACCCCTAGCCATGTTTCATACGCACAAAGTCCAAGGTTCAGAGCCTCCCACCTCAACTAGAAAGGTTGGGAACGACGGACTGAGACCCTGGAGAACAGAGTAGGCAGCAATGAGTTTCATGGAACAACAGATACAGATGCAGTGTAAAGCACTTCATTGCCTTATGAATGCACATTGCAAAATTCAGTCTTTTTATGCACACAATCTGGGGTTCTTCAGTGCAGAAATTAGAGCTGTTGGTTTGTTTCCATGTGGTGCACACAGCCTTGAAAACACCTGTAACTCATACCAGAAATCAAATGCAGGATTGAAAGAATGTAGGTGATTTGGTTTGAGTCTCAGTGGAGCAAGCAGTGATCTTGCTTTGAACTCTATAGTCTCAGCCCCCAAATGGGCACAATTCATTCACCCACAGTCATAAGAACATAAGAAGAGCCCCACTGGATCAGGCCAAAGGCCCATCTAGTCCAGCTTCCTGTATCTCACAGTGGCCCACCAGGTGCCTCAGGGAGCTCAATAGACAACAAGATGCTTGCATCCTGTGGCCACTCCCTTGCTCCTGGCATTCTAAAGTAGCCTACTATTAATGGAAGGAGGTTGCCCAACCCATCATGGCCTATAGTCATAGCTGCCAGCATAGGAATCAATGCCAGCATCGTAGGAATCAATAAAATCTTCTTCCCTCCCTCTCCTCCTGGCTGAGCCTTACACAGGCACATGTGCGCGCGCGCACACACACACACACAATGCAACAGTCATGCAACAATCTGGTATGTGAGGCCTGTTCACACCTGTTTTATATCCATCCAAGCAGCCTAACCCTTTCCCAAGCTCAGCACGCAGGTTGTACCTTTCGCTTAAAGCAAGTCGGAGCATGTTCCATTCTTTGAGTAGTTCTTCCCGAGCCTTGTCAGAGACGATGGGCTTTTCCGATTCACTTGCAAGCTTCTCTAGCTTCAGAGCCGTGGACTCAAACAGTTTCCAGGAAGAATCGCCTTTATTTTCTAAGGTCTAAAAGCAAGAGGCACACATTGTTATCAGCTCCAAATGGCACCATGCACACATTTCATCCAAAGTATGGATGGACATTAAGAACATAAGAACATAAGAGCATAAGAAGAGCCCTGCTGGATCAGGCCAAAGGCCCATCTAGTCCAGCTTCCTGTATCTCACAGCGGCCCACCAGAAGCCTCAGGAAGCACACGAGACAACAAGATGCCTGCATCCTGTGGCCACTCCCTTGCACCCAGTACTCTGAAGTAGCCTACGTTATCGTGTGTTATTAATGTTATGCAGCATACAAGAGCGTCCTCCACATTTTCTTTTTACAACACCCCCTCCCCAGAGATAGGTTAGGTCAGAGTTGCGACCCCACACCTGTGAGTTGTGACCCCATGCACAGAGGATCACAAGTTGGGCCCTCCCACCCCCTTGCTTCCAGTTCACTTCAAATCAGAGAGATTCCAAAAGCATTGGGAGGGCCCAGAGGCCACATTAGGCTGGCAACCCACTCTGTCGGCCTCAGCAATAGACGGTCTGACCTTTGAATGGCCTGCAGAAGCATCTGAATGCAACTTCCTGTTTTTGGACACAACTTCCTGTTTTGCCAGAAGTTGCTTCCGGATGTTTTTGTGGGCCATTCAGCGGCCCCCAGAGACCAATAAAGTGGGTCACTGGCCCAGTGCGACCCAGGAGAGACTTCTGAGCCCTCCCAAGAAGGCCTTGCAGCATGTCACGACCCATATCGAAGGACAAGGTGGGTCACAGCGCTATGAAGTTTAGGAGCCCCTGGGTTAGGTTGATAGCTAGTAACTGGTCCAGGGTCACTCAATGAGCTTCATAGCTGATCAGGGGCCTGACCCTCCAATGACTATTCACTGGCTCTCAAGTTGACATAAGACATCCACTTGTGGGTTCAGGAGACAGACCCAGTGATGTCATGCACCCACTACGCACCACTATGCGAGTACCGGTTCCTAGAAGTTGAGCTGGCCCCGCCCACTCGAAGCTGGCCCCTACTATTTAACCAGGGAACAGTTGAAGCAAAATATGTATATACACATCTCTAGAAAGCAAAGCAATAGAAGTTAAATAAACACTAACCACAAGCTGAAGTTATTACAAACATGATCACAACAATCATGACATCACTTCTGGCTTATGACGTCACTTCCGGTGGGTGGGCCCCGACAAGTGCCAATCAAAAGTGAGTACCTGTTCCTAAATCATTTGGATGACACCACTGGACAGACCTACCAGGAATTCAGCACCTCTCTGGCTGACCTCACAGCCAAGTAACAAGCAGACACAAAAAGGCTTGGACAACAGCTGTATTAATGATAACAGTGCTATCCACAATATGATTGGCCAAGTTGGGGAAAGAGGCCAACCAAATACAAAGCAAGGAGAAGCGAGAAATAAGCTTGTGCAGTCGCCTCTTTGAATGAAGACAAATGCAACAACGAAGGTGGTTCAATAGTGCTTTTGCTGCACAGTAAATCAATCATCAGTATTTATATACTGCTTTTCAACATGAGGTTCACAAAGCGGTTTACAGGCAAAAAATAGTAATAGTTATATGGTTCCCTGTCCCAAAAGGGCTCACAATAAAAAAATAATGCAGACCACCACCAGCAACAGCCACTAGACAAGACACTGTGCTGGGGTAAAGAGGGACAATTCCTCTCCCTCTGCTAAATGTAAGAGGAACACCACTTGGAAAAAGTGCCTCTTCCCCAGTTAGCAGGGGTTCAACACATTTTGTCTCCTGGGGGAAGCTCTGGAGAAACATATTCTCCAGGTTTCAGAGTGGTTCAGCTTGAATGCAGCTGCACTAGCTGTAGAAAGGACCTACTGGCCAGCACCCACATCATAACTAACATCCCCTCCTGCCCCCCCACCCATTCACAACATGAAACACAAAGAAACATGAGAATAGGAAGTGGGTATTTACCTCCAGCTCATGCAGCTTATTCTGAAGGCAGCAAGCATCTTTCAGGTCATCAGCAAAACCAGAAGCCACATTCTCTCTGATGCTGTGTAAGTGAAGTTTCAGATTATGTTTTGCTGTGTGGTAGCTGGGGGGAAAAACATTCCGTAAGGCACAGGGAAAATCATCTCTGGCAGTGGTTCCCAATCTGGGGGTTGGGACCCCCAACAGGATCGCAAACCGATTTTCAGGGGGTCGCGAACCATTTGAGCAGCCATCTTAAAAAGCTGGGCACCGCCATCTTGGAAGCTTCACTTTGGCCAGGGAAGAGGCTTCCCCATTGAACTGCATTTTCCCCAATGCTTGTGGCTGCCAGGGAAATTAGCCTTGCTATGGGCTCGTCTTGGTGTGTGCGTATGCGTGTGATTCTCTCCCAGGTCTCTTTCCGAGCAGGCATGTCGCGCCTTCCATGTGCATGTCTAGGTGAGTCTCAGCACAACGGGAAGAGGAGTGTAAATATTCTGAAGAGTATCTAAAATTTGCCACGTTTAGGAGCCACTGGGTTAGGTTGATAGCAGTGGCGTCATTCACCCGGTATGCTGGGCGGAACTTACCTTTGAGCGTCCCGGCGGGCGGGAAAGCGGCGGAACGCGGCGTGACGCAATGGGCGGACGGCCGCTCAAAGGTAAGTCCCACCCAGCGTACTGGGTGAATGACACCACTGGTTGATAGCTAGTAACTGGTCCAGGCTCACCCAATGAGATTCATAGCCGATCAGGGGCCTGACCCTCCAATCACTAGTCACCTGCTCTCCAGCTGACATAAGACATCCACCCACCCTTTCTTTCCTGCTGATCATCCTCTACCCTGACTGTCAGCCCAATCCTGAGTAAGGCCGACATAGCAGGGCTGTATATCCTAAAGCCCATTAGGAGGCGGCAGCAGCAACGTGCAGGACAAGGGGAGTTTTTCCCCTTGCACCCGCGTTAACCCCAGTCATCCCTAGGGGCCTGCTCGGATCTGCGCCTGCTGTTTTGCAGGTGCAGAGGAACATGGACAGGAACGGCCTGAATCGGGGCCGCCCTGGCCAAGGACAGGCTTTTGGATATGGCATCACAGTGGTCCTATGTCACCGCCCCTGTCACCACACAATGCGCCGCCCAGTTACGCCCCCGGCACACCTCTGAAACACCCTGCGCCAACTGAGCACTGCCGACGCTCGACTGGCGCAAGGCCAGCGCTGCTGATAGTTGCAGCGGCGCCTGAGCGTTGGCACTACTGCTTGCGCCAGTCCAGCGCCATAGCACCAACATGAACGTGCTTGACGGCACGTTTGCTACAGCATGCGGCCGGCGCAAGAATGTGGCGCCAGCGCAGCAAGGGTATAGGATTGTGCTCTGTGTGTGTTTTATATTGGAAGGTAAGGTAAAGGTAAAGGTAAAGGTTTCCCCACGACCGAATGGTCTAGTCGTGACCCACTGTAGGGGGCGGTGCTCATCTCCATTTCTAAGCCTGTAGAGCCGGTGTTTTGTCTGAGGACAAGCTTCTGTGGTCATGTGGCTGGCATGACTCTACGCCGTAGCACACAGAATGCTGTTACTTTCCCACCGAAGTGGTCCCTATTTATCTACTTGCATTTAGGTGCTTTCGAACTGCTAGGTTGGCAGGAGCTGGGACAAGCAACGGGAGCTCATTCCGTCACGCAGTCTCGAACTCCCAACCTTGCGGTCGAAAGCCCAGCAACAGCGGATTAACTCGCTGTGCCACCACGTCCCACCCCTATATTGGAAGGTACCTTTCTTTTAATGCCTTTAAAGGCAAGTCTCCGTCTCTTCCAGTCCTCTCTGCGCAATGTCCCCCATTCTGAAATTCCACTTCCGGTTCCAAATGTATTCCAGAATCATCTTTGGGGTCCTGAACCAAATGGGGAAAAAAAACATCAACGCCAGCTTTAATTCATTAAACCAATAAAAATAAATCAATCAAAAATCTTAAGCCATAAATCCATGTACACATTAAAAATAGTGTGATTGGGTAGAAGTGCTCTTCCCCCTCCCCCACAGCAACCCTTGCGACCCACCAAAAATTGAGTAACGACCAGTGGTGTCATCCTGGCGGAATGGCCCGGTACGCCATTCCGCCAGTTCCATGGACGGGCCCGGGCCGCGCCGCCTCTCCCGAGGACGGGCGAGCTGCTCCTGGGCCCACCCGCCCTCCCTCCCGTGCGTCCGAATCGCTCTGAAATGGAGTGATTCGAGGCACAGGGAGGCGTGGCTGCCCTCCGCCATAGGGGCGGAGGGCTGCCAATCATCCGGGCGTTCCAGTTCCTGGTGCGCCCGGATGATGTCTCTGGTAACGACCCAGTGGTGGGTCCCAGAACCACAGTTTGAAAACCACTGTACGAGATTTGAGATGAAAATTATCAAATTGGAGATCAGTGCTGGCTTGAGGAGCAGTGGGTACCTTCCCCACAGGACCCCCCACTCACCAAGAAAAACACTTGTGCTGCACATGGCACCTGAAAATAGTTGGTGGTGACATGATGACCACCACCACCAACTGCTTCCAGGAGGTCCATTTTGGCAAGGGGAAGTGGGGTGGCCCAAGGTTAAGCTGCTTTACTCTCCCCACTGACTTACAGTTCATATAGATCCCGGCTGCAGCAGCAGGCAGGCAATATACCCACTGCACTGGCGCGGGGGACCCCCAAAGCGCAGGGCCTAATGTGACACCATTGGTTACATTGGCTAATGGCCGGCCCTGACTACAATGATCAATTTAAGCTGTCCACTTGTCAGGAAGTTACCAAAGTTTCAACTGACTGTTGGAATGGCTGCAAAATAGGGGTATCCTGGGGAGGGGGTTCAAAAGCCTGGATGCTGATGCCAAAGGGGCATGTCCCTGTTACCATTAACCATATCTCTGATGCAGCAGCATCATGCAGCCGGAACTCTGGGCGGGAGGAACGGGTGAGCCCGTGGGGGCGGGGAAGACGGCGAAACGGAGCACTACGCAACAGGCGGGCTGCCGCTCACCCGTTCCTCCCGCCCAGCGTTCCGGCAGCATGACGCCACTGCTCTGATGGCTACAGGACATGGAGCTTCCACAGTTGTTCTCAACGCATGGCCAGGCAGGTTCAAATTCTCTGGTCCCAAACTATATGCAACTTTAAATGTAATACATCTTGTCCATGAATGTTGGCTACACATTACATACGTTTGCGGCCAGACACCACATATAACTATGGAGAGACCTTTTCCTACATGGAGGATGTCTGTATGTACTGAAGATGTCGTGCACGGACCACTCTGAAGCAAGCACAATTAGCTTATCTCAAAATCTTACCCTTTTGGCAGAAAGGCTGTCACAGGTATTCGAAGGAGATGCCTTGTTCCCATTTGCAGAAGCAAGGCCAAGATCTCTGAATTTTTAAAAGAAATGACATCAGTTTAGGACAAGACTAGGCAAATAAAAAAAATCGAAAGAGCACAAAAAGCAGATCACATAAGAAATGCCCTGCTGGATTCAACAAGAGGTTCATCTAGATCAGAGCTTAGGTGGGTCAGGACACAGCAGTGGGTCAAAACCCAACCTCAGTGGCTTGTGGCACAGTTGCCCTCAAAGTTCCATTTTGAGACTCAGAGCTCAATCCTAAACTGAAGTTAGGCCGGCATAAACTAAGACAGCCTAACTAAACTAGCCTAAACTAAGTTTGGCCAGCACAAGTTCCACCATAAAGTGTGTTTGGACTACTCTCGGAGGGAGGATGGCTCATGTCTGTGTGCTGGCCTCTCTGACTCCAAGAGTGGTCCAAAGCTACTTTATGGTGGCCCTTGTGTTGGCCAAACATTGCTGGCTTAGTTTATGCAGGCCTAACTCAGTTTAGGATTGTGCCCTCAGAGCGCAATCCTAACCTAATCCTAGATCAGCTCAGTTAGTCCAGCAAAGTTTGGCTGGCACAAGGGCCACCGTAAAGCATGTTTGGACCTCTTCCGGAGTCAGGGAGGATGGCGCACGTCTGTGTGCTAGACTCTGAGGGTGCAATCCTAACCTGGAGTTAGGTCGGCAAAGTTTAGCTGACAGAAGGGCCACCATAAAGAGTGTTTGGACCACTCTCGGAGTTAGGGAGGACGGCGCACATCTATCTGCTGGTCTCTCCGACTCCGAGAGTGGTCCACACATACTTGACAGTATCCCTTGTGCAAGCCTAGCTTTGCTCACTCCAGATTGCCGGCCTCACTCCAGATTAGGATTGCACTCTCAGACCTGCAGGGTGGGAACAGTAGCCATGGCTACGAGCAGTATTGTAGTCATATGGGGGATGGGGCAGGACATATGGCAGGAGTTACAATGCGCCGTGTAAATGGCCCTTCCTCATCGCTGTTGGAGCCATTCAGGGCAGTGACAGCAAGTGCAGTGGGTTGCTGTCACTTCCCCAAATGGCTCTGAACCTGAGTGGGAAGAGCCACTTATACAGCACGTTGTGGTGCCCGCCATACATACCACGCTGTCCCTCCCATGGCTGTGCTTCTGGCTAGGCGTCCTAGATGAGGTACATTCAGTTGGAGACATTGACTTCAGAAGGCTGCTGTTCTTCAATGCACCTCTTTGGTCTCCCATGGGCAACCCCATCCAAACTCCCACCTTGGGCCCATGCGAGCTGCCAGCGTCAGCCCAACAGCAGCAGCACTGGCACAAGTGCCAACCAACACCCTCACGCCAGTGCTGCTGCTGCTGCTGCTGCTGGGCCAACACTAGCAGCAGCACTGGCCCAGCAGTGTTGGCCAAAGCTGGCAGCAGGATGCTCCTGCACCAGCCAAGTTCGGCTGGCACAGGGGCATTTCTGGGCAGGGGGAGGGTGGGAAGGAGGGTGCTGGGCTGCGTGAATGGGCCGGGGAGCTGTGCTGGCCCAGGGATGGGAGAGGAGCTGGGCTGCATCAGTGATGTCATTCAGGGGGAACGGACCGGAACGGGCGTTCCAGATCATAACAGACTCCGTGGCTAGTTCCGGGTTCCCGACAAGTGCCAATCAAAAGTGAGTTCCTGTTCCTAAATCACTTGAATGACATCACTGGGCTGCATCCAAACCCCAATCCTCATGGCCCAATTTGGGCCGCACGGCTTGCTCAGAGCTGCACCTGCCTGCTCCAGAAAAAGACAGGACTGTATCCTCATTCACCTGCTCCCTCCTACTCTCCTTCTGCTCCACTTTACCTTGTAGCATCACTCCCAGAAGGATGCTGGGAAATAAAAAACAGCAGTCACCAACTACCACCCACTAGGAACTGATAAGGTCCCGTTTGTCTCACCTGTTACCCCTGCTCACTGCGAAAAGGGGAGCTTTTTCAAGTGGTGCTCCTCTTATATTTTGCAGGGGGAGAGTAAATGTCCCCTTTTGCCCTAAGAGTAGCTTGCCTTTCAGAGAGTATAAGAGCAGTGGCGTACCTGTGGGGGGTCAACAGGGGCAAAGACCCCCAAGCACCAAACTGGAGGGGCAGCGAAATTGCTCCCAGTTCCCCCCCCCGGCTTGATACCCTGAGGTTGCACCCCCCCAGGTTGCCCCACTTTCACCCTTGGAGCAGCGGGGAAAGGCCTTTCCACACCACTCCAAGGGCCAGCCATTCTTTTAAAGAAAGCGGAGAAGGAGGAGCAGGCAAAAGCTCGGATAGTGGCTGACATCACAACCACCGTTGGACCTTTCCAGTGCCTCTGGGGGGGGGGGCACCCTCAGTGGCAGAAGAGGGAGGGGAGGGGAGGCAAGCAGAGAGGGAAAAGCTCCAGTGGTGGCTGTGATTGCAGCCACTGTCAGAGCTTATGCAAGCTGCCCGCCCCCTCCTTCTCCGCTTAAAAAAAGTGGAGAAGGAGGGCAGCCCCCGGAGAGGCACAGGAAAGCTCTGGTGGTGGATGTGACTGCGGCCATCCTTGAAGCCAATCCCTGACACTCCAGGGATCGCCATCTTCCTCCTCTACTTTTTTTTAAAGCAGAAGGAGAAGAGGCGGGCAGGCCACTTTCCAAAATCACAGATTTTGTGATTCTGCCACTTTGGAAAAAAATTTTAACGGGCAGATGTTCAGAAAGCGTTGCTCGGAGCGTCCACCCCTTTCCAACATGGCAGCTGCTGCTTTGGAAAAAGATTTTTAAAGGGGTGGACAGTTAGAAGTAATTGCTGTGACATCATCACGTCACCGCAATTACTGGTGGGGGGGGGGTGGCACTGTTGGTGTGGGCAGAGCCAGGACAACTACTGTGTATGAGTAAAGACAGTGCACAAAACACAGCAAGCCAGAAAGACTCTATGAAGCAGTTCTACATCGCCCAGTGAAGATACCCACACATTCTCAGATGAATGATCAGCATCAGTCTGAAACACCAGTGCTCTGTAAACAGCTGAAGCGCGTGTTTGAAGGTCTTCTTTCTTTTTCTCATAGTCCTCAACCGACATCTTCGTACCAAGCCGTTTTTCTTCCTCCGGCATTTTCTCACTCATTGATTTCAGGGCTTGTAAGCAAGTGTTAAGCTCGCTCAGGTTCCCTTGCTTAGAAAAGGTGGCCTAAAAGGATACAGGAATACAGAACAAGCCCATGTTGAGTTGAGAAAGGCAGTGTTACCGGAACGCTGCCAGAAGCTACGCTATCTATCACTGGGAGATGCTTAGTAGAGGCTCCCAAATAAATGCTTGAACCGAATTCCACCAATATCAGTATGCCTGATGCGCTATGGCTAGTGCTAATCAACCCATTGGTTTCAAAACAACGAAACCAAATCCATTAAAAAAACATCCATCATTAAAAAAAAACAAAGCCCCTAATCATTAAAAGGCTCAGCAGCAGGATGTCAGACAAGACTAAAAGCTAAAAAGAACCATCCTTACAGTCTTCCTAAAGGCTGAGAATGGGACGGCAAGGTGGGTCTCCCAAGAAAGAAAGTTCCAGAGCCCAGGCACCACCACCAAAAAGGCCCTGACCTGCTTACACCATTTATGGCCCAGATCTATCCCTCCACCCCCATTCTCTTTGAGATGACATGCCCCCCAAGCAGTGATGTCATCTACCGGGCGAACAAGCGGAACACTCCATGGGCTGCCCCGCCCACCTGTCGCCATTCGCCGCCGCTCCGTGATGGACGCGGTGCTGCGAGGCGCTCCTGGCCTCGGAGGGGGCGCCTGCTCGCCAGCGGGGATGGGGGGCACCAGGTGCCTGAGTCTTGCCTGGCACCCGGCGCGCCCCCCACCCGTCCCCGCCGGCGAGCAGGCGCCCCCTCCAAGGCTGGAAGCGCCTCGCAGCGCCGCGTCCATCACGGAGCGGCGGCGAATGGCGACAGGTGGGCAGGGCAGCCCACGGAGCATTCCGCTTGTTCCCCCGGTAGATGACATCACTGCCCCCAAGTAACTAACAGGCAAAGGCTGCAATCCTATACACACTTTCCTGGGAGTAAGCCCTACTGGACACAATGGGACTTACTTCTGAGTAGACATGCATAGGATTGTGCTCAGGTAGCCCAGTCCAGAGCTGCCTGACTGCCCGTGTGTGCAGCAGTAGCCAGGTGGCCGCAGAAGCCTCCGTAGGGAAATGGAACGTTCATCCCCTTTCCCCCGCGGTAAGGGAACAGGGCGGGTGAGCCCTACTTACTTCGGTGCTGGGTACGTCTAACCTCTTCTAACTGAGCAAGAGGCACTTTTTCAAGTAGTGTTCCTTTTATATTTAGCAGAGGGAGAGTAACTGTCTCTCTTCATTCCAGCACAGTGTCTTCTCTAGTGGTTGTTGATGGTGGTGTTCTGCATTTTTTTTGGGGGGGGGAACCCTTTTGGGACAGATAGCCATTTTACTTTATTATTATTATTTGCCTGGAAACCACTTTGTGAACTTTGCGTTGAAAAGCGGTATATAAATATGATTGATTGATTGATTGATTGATTGAGTGATTGAGTGAGTGAGTGAGTGAGTGAGCGAGCGAGCGAGTGAGCGAGTGAGTGAATTTAAATGCCGCATTGACGAGGGCCTCCGTATAAGGCCATGCAGCCTTATACGCAGGTGAGGAACCATCGGCGAGAGTCAGAGAGAGTATGGTGGAGAGAATACGCTCGCACCGCTTGTGCTGGAGGGCTCTAGATTAGGCCCTAAATCAGGCGCAGCATGACCATTATGCAGTCTGACACCATTGTTTCTCAGTATAATTCACTTTGTGCTTTGAATGCATAACAGCCCACATTCAAGCCTTGGTACCTCCATTTAAAAAAAACCTCAGGAAGCGGGACTGGGGAAGACCTCCCTCTTGAGACCTTGGAGAACTGCTCCCCATCAGAGTAGACAGGAGTGGGCCGAATGGACCAATAGAGAAGGCAGTTCCATGATGTAAGCCCAGCCTGAGGCGCAGAGAGTAGGTTAATTTTGTACAGTACCTCGTGCTCCTCCATAAGTCCCTTGGTTTTGCCCATGCTGAGCAACTTCTTCTCTTTATTGATTTGCTTATTGAGTTTGGAAAATGAACTATTCAACTTCTCCCTTTCCATTTCCATTTTCAGTTGGATGTACGACACAATCTCAGCGTGGACTGCCTGCAAAATATGGAATGCACGGTGACAGAAGTTCAAGACTGGTGCCAATCCCCTGATTTCTCCCCTCTCCATCTTAAAGTCTGTTACTCCCAAAATAGAGCTTGATGAATACTGTAGGATTGCCGCCATTATGTTTTATGTATGTTTACCTTTTTTTCTTTTATTTTAAGACAATATTTTAGCCCAAATCTTCTTCATTCCCTTATCCCACTATTTGTATTTGAATAAAATTCATCACCATCTTTATTATTAATTATTATTATTATTTTTATTATTATTATTATTATTATTATTATTATTATTATTATTATTATAACCCTGCCATTCTGCACCATATTGGGGCACCCAAGCCAGCTTCCAATATTAAAATTATGAACAATAAAATCAGATAACAATAAAAATTAAAACCATTAAAACCATTAAAACCATTAAAAATTTAAAACTGACAATTTTAAAAACAAACAGGCCCACAGTTAGAGTTTAAAATGCCAGCAACTAAAAGCTATTTTAAATTTTAAAAAGTCTCAAGACCCCGCCGAAAGATTGCCAAAGAGAGAGCTGTTCTTAATTCCAAGGGGAAGGTATTCCACAATCGTGGAGCCACCACCGAGAAGGCCCTGTGCCTGGCCACTATCCCCCTCACCTCGCCTGGTGGCGCAGAGTCAGAAGGACCCCCTCAGATGACCTGAGAGTGCAGGTAGGATTTTATACCTTACCAATCACCTCTTTGGGTGCTGGCAACCCAAGCAAGCTTTGCCAGTGTCCCTGAAAGACCACTGGGCCAGAAGACAACCTGGGAACATTCAACCCTATTGCAGCCTCCCTTTGGCCCAATTATTGCAAAATATTCCCACTCTGGGGCAGCCTACTAAAATTCCCCAATATTTGAGAAGATCAAGACATGATAGGAGACTGACGGCATTTGGCTTTAAAATGTCCTGGTGATTCCCTCTTTTCACTGGAAGGACCAATAAACAGGCATTTTAAGGATGCTATTTCCAAAAGCAGGGGTCTATACTCCAGTTACTATCTTGGTCCCAAGAGCTCAGGGCAGCATTTAATCCTCACACTGTGCAATCCAAACTTACCATAAGGCCAGCCCAAAGCACTTGGGCCAATCTCTGAGTGTCGCAAATGCACTGTAAACTGTGTGTGCACCATTTTATGAAGAGGAAGACATATGCTGGCCTCAGGGAGCCAACTCCTGGGCCAGCACAAGGGCTTGGGGAGGGCAGTGGGAGGAGGAATGGGGTGGATGGACAGGTAGAATGGAATGGGGGAGACAGGGAATGGGTGGGCTTGGGGGTGGCCCAGACAGGGGAGTGGGGTGGAGACAGGTTCCAGCCTTCGGGCCAGAACCTGGCCAGAACCTCTATCCCTGGCCTGGGCAGTCCCAATTCGGCTGCTCAGAACTGAACTATCAATTTTGGTGGCACTGCTCCAAGGAGCCCCCATCTGGGCCACTGCATGTGGCCACTGCCGGGGAATATTTTCCCCTTTCCCCGGATAGCACAGCAGCAACCCCATGCCCCGGGCAGGATATAGGACAGGTGAGTCGGCCTCCCTATTCCAGCCAGGGATTTGGACCGCACTGGCAAGGACTTTGTAGATCAGGCTGAGGGCGCAATCCTAACCAACTTTCCAGCACCGGGGTAAGGGCAATGCAGCTTCAAGGGAAGGGAAGGGAAACATTATTTTCCCTTGAGGAGGCCTCCATGACTGCCCCCAATCTGCAGGATGCAGCCAGCGGTGTTATGCTGCCGGAACGCTGGGTGGGACATCCGGGTGATCGACAGCCCGCCCATCGCATTCCGGAGCGTTACGCCGTTTGCGTAACCAATTATGCCGCTTGCGTATGTTACGCAAACGGCGGAACGCTGCGGAACGCGACGGGCGGGCTGTCGATCACCCGGATGTCCCGCCCAGCGTTCCGGCAGCATAACACCGCTGGCTGCAGCACATGCCCCATCGGCACGGCTATGTCAGTGCTGGAAAGTTGGTTAGGGTTGCACCCTGAGACAGTAACTTGCCCATGTCCACACAGTACACATTATGACTGAGCAGGGGGCTGAGCCCACATCTCCCTGGACCCAGCCAATAAATCCAGCCATTGTGCTCCTAGTGGCTATATTGACAGAAGCCTCATAATATCAGATGAAACAGGCAGCTGCTCCAGGGACTGCTCTATCTGATTAAAATCTCTCAAGTACATTTTCTCACCTTCCATCTCTCACAAACATCTTTGCTCCTTTCCTCCACCACTGCCTTTTCATGGGCAGGCAAAACGGCTTTCAGCTGTTCCGCTGCTTTCAAAAACGTGCCAAGAATGTTGGCATCCAAGATGCTAAAAGCCTCCTGGGAGAAAAAAAAAATGGAACAGAATTAAGGACTAATAATTATCAGAACACAAGACCTTGTTAAAGGGAGATGGAGGCTTAGAGGAAAAGAGAGCCCATTTCCATGCTGCAGAGACACAGAAAGGATTATATAGCCGGGGGGGAGTGCTTTTCAAGGCTTGGTTGGCACCAGTGGTGTTATTCACCCGGTACGCTGGGCGGGACTTACCTTGAGCGGCAGTCCGCCCGTTGCGTCAAGCCGCGTTCTGCCACTTTCCCGCCCACCGGGGCGGGCAGGAAAGTGGCAGAACGTGGCGTGACACAACGGGCGGACTGCCGCTCAAAGGTAAGTCCCACCCAGCATGCCGGGTGAATAACGCCACTGGTTGGCACCCATCGTATTTTCTCCCAAACGGACAATGCAGACATGGGTCAACTCACTTCATATTTTGAAACCGACCCCTCCAGATGTGTCTCTTGGCCGAGGAGCTGCATGGCTTTTAAAACAGAAGCTTCAAGCGCCTTCTGAGCCTCTTCAAAGTTTAGCTTGACCGCTTCTGAGAAAGGTTCTTTTCCATGTGTAAGCAAATCAGCACGAAGACTGATTGGGAAAGTCTAGGAAGGAAAAAGGCAAGAATCTCTCAATAAATACATAACTATTATTATGAAATATCTTCCATCTCTTGGTCCACTGGGTTTGTACAAGGTCTGCAGGGTTTATTTCTTGTGTGCTTAGAATTGCACAGTTTGGAACAGGGGTCCCCAAATCCCCTGGGGCCAAATCTAGGCCACCGTAAAATTGTATCCAGCCTGCTGCAATGTAAAATATTTTACATTTTTACTCATTATAAATCAAGTTTAAGCTTGTAAATCAAGTATAAATCAAGTATAAAGCCGTTTAAGCTTATAAATCAAGTATTTATAAAGCTTATAAATCAAGTATAAAGCCGTTTAAGCTTTGCTCTGTTTCTTTGGAAATGTCACATTTCTCTTTTATTCTGAATCATATCATGCTGATCGCAAAAAAAAAGATCCAAGTAAAATTTATTCATTTATTTAAATTTTATTCATTCATGTGTAAAACAGATTTTGTTCAGCCTGCCAGAATCTGTGAAATATACAATGTGGCCCTTGCACTGAATAGTCTGGAGACCCCTGGTTTGGACTGACATTCATTGGACTTTACGTGCATGTGTTCTGTGTGAGTATAGCTTCTATATATTAACATATGCTGGGCCCACAGGCAAGAGAAGCCAATGAATGGGTGCAATCCCACACACACACACACCTTCACCCACATACAGCGGCGTCATTCAGCCGGAACGCTGGGCGGGAGGAATGGGTGAGCGGCAGCCCGCCCGTTGCGTACCGCTCCGTTTTGCCATCTTCCCCGGCGGGGAAGACGGCGAAACAGAGCGGTACGCAATGGGCGGGCTGCCGCTCACCCGTTCCTCCCGCCCAGTGTTCCGGCTGAATGATGCCGCTGCCCACATAGTCTCTACAACCATGTCCAGGATCTGGTCTGGGGCTCCGCTCACCAGGCAGGCACGAGGCAGCCAGGATCCTGACCAGCACACTTTCCCAGGGGGACCGTGGCAGCAGCCCAGGGCCTCCATGCCCCATTGGCAGGTCAGGCCAGGAGAAGCCCCTGGCACTGCTGCAGCAGACAGCAGCCAGGACAGGCAGCCCACCCCTTCCGCCTCGATTGCAGTCAGGCCAGTCCTGTTGGATCCAGGGGGAAGTCCGTCTGGCTTGGGGAGGTGAGAGAAGGCCCCTAGCTGCAGCAGCAGGGTGATAAGGGCTGGCAGAATCAGGGACCTGGAGGGTTGTCAGCCTGGGCTTGTGCAGCTGGGCTGGGAGGAAGAGGTGGAGCGAGAGGGCGGGGCAGCTCTATATAACCCCGGGAAGGCCATGATGAGGGCAGTCTAGAGGAGGCTGTCTAGCAGGCAGGATGGAGGAGGCTGGCCAGACAGTGAACCCGAACAAGGCTGCTGGAAGTGAGGAGGACCAATGGGTGAAGGAACCCCCTCCCCCTTGCCTACCTCTGAGGCTACTTTCCTCTGAGCCTCAACAGGTTGGGAGGCCTGAAGGAGCCCAGCAACGCTTGGTGTCTGCTCTGGTTGCAACCTCTTGCAACGCCCTGATGTCGGCTACTGCGAGGGCAGGCGCCTCTGACCAGACAATGCCGACAAACCATAAAAGTTCAGCAAACCAGTCCGTGACCAATAAAAGCCAACGGGGGCTTTCCTTTCTCATCAAAATAGCACAGGGGTGTGTGCGATCAGAATATGAGACATGATGGGGGCACAGTGTTACAGCCCAATACTGCTCTGCCATGGTTTTGCACAGGTTAAAGCAGTCTCCTAGAACTATTTGTAAAACAAAGAACAAACACAAGCATTGTCCGGGTCCTAAGAAAGGAAAAATCATAGCCCTCTGCATTCTCAACAAGCACCTTAGGAGTCTCTTCCGAGGTGTGCACTGGAGGTCCAAGAGGATCTGGTGTGGTTGAAGTAGGAGACTTGACGTTTCCATTACTGTCAGTCATCTGCTTCAACGCTCCTTCTTGCAGTCTCAGCAATCTCATCTCCTACAAAATACCAAACCGCATTTGCTCAATATCTTTCCAATTGTTCAATTTCTTCTTTGGACCGATGGTTGAGAGCCACCCTAGGTCTTTATCAGCAAATTTGATTTCAATTAACTCCAGCTTTGGTCAAGACCAAGGGCCTCCAAACGACAGCCCCATGGGCCAGATCCGGTGCAGAAGGAATTCCTTCCCCGTCGCAAGCAGCACGGATCGTTCTATCTCACAGCCACGCCATTTTCCAGCCAATCAGTTGACAGGGATGCTCTGGTTATTTGCGTATATGCCCGGGCATCCCAGAAGTCTGTGCAGCAGGCTGCTGGGCATACACACTGCAACCAATTGGTTACAAAATTGCAGCTGCGAGACAGAACAATCCAAGCCTCTCAAATTGGGGAGGGAATTTCCTGTGCACAGCAGAACGCTGTTTGGAGACCGCTGGTCAAGACAATGGATCTCTTTCACTATATTAAGCACTAAGCCAGAAGCTGGCAACCTATAGCCCGCATGCTGCATCCGGGCCCCCACCCAAGGCCATTTGGCTTCCATGCAGAGCTAAGCATGGAAGCCAAAGCCTGCCATGTGCTAGACAGGGAATGACAGAGCTGCCTGTCGTTCTCCTGCGTTCTGTCTGGTGTGTGTCAGATTGGGCATCCCACGCTGAGACCCATGCAGCTGCTTCTGGGAGCTCAGCAATCCAAAAGTTTGGTGCTGCTGTGATGACATCATCATCAAATTTCAAGTCCCTTTTCTGAAAGGTTGCCAACCCCTGCACTAAGCAATTAAGCAACTACAGGAGGGCATCACTTAACTTTTGCAGTTCCCCATCATAATACGGTGAGGTTGTTATGTGAACAGTCTGGCTCTGAATGCTATGGATTGCATTCAGAGCCTCTCCTTTGTTGTGTAAACAGACAGGCTACTGGAGACCTGTACACTGCATTCAGAGTAGCCTGTTTGTTGTGTAAACAGACACTCTACTGTAGGCTGTCTACTGGAGACTCAATTGCCTCTTTGGCACCATGCCTTTCTTCCCATTCCCTACTGTAACTTAGGGCGCAATGCTGGAGTCAGGCTGGCACAGTTAGGCCACCAAAGTTTGGCCACCATAAAGCACGTTTCGACCACTCTCAGAGTCAGGGAAGGTGGCATGCATCTGTGGCCGCGCTAAGGGTTGCAGGAGCCTGAGCCCCTCCCCCTTGCCTCGAGAGCTATTTGCAGCTTGGAGAGCAAAAACCTTTGAGCAGTGAAGCACTCTGGAGGTAAGGGGTAGAGGCCACATAACACAGGAGCTCCTGCAACACTTAATGTTTTGCCCCTGCTATAGGAATGCCACTGCCCAAAGCAGAAGAGAAAAAGATCTCCAACTACTTACAAACTGCGTCTTCTTTATCAGCTTAGCCCATTTTGTATTCAGTTTTTTCAGTTCTGCAGACACAGCTGACCCCACTTCTTCATTGCTGGATTCGATCAAAAAGTTTCCGGCTTCGTTTAAAGATCCATGCCGGGAGTTCCAGACAGCCAGAGTCTCTGTGGGAACCTACATAACCACAATGGAACACATATGAGAGCTGTATGGCCCTTCCCTAACCATAAATGGGCAGAAGGTTTAGTCGAGAGGGTTAAAGCCTCCGTTTCCCCCGAAGATAAGATCTGAAGGTCGCCTGTTCGACAACACCGGAAGTCTCTGTGAGCGGCAGACCTTGAGAAGTGCAACTGATAAAAAAAGCTATCTCCAGCTGCCTATGAGAGGGGAGTTGTGCTGGGCCAGCTGTTTCTTTGGTGAGAGCAGAGAAGCTGATTAACAGCCAGCAGGAAGGCAAGCGTGTGGCCAAGAAAGAAGGACTAAACCACGAAAAGTTCCATTTGTATGTAGTTCTTGAAAGATAGAACTTCTCTGTAATTTGTAAAAACCCCTTGCGGGTTTAGAGATAAAGTCTGCCCATGTCACCTTGAATTAAAGCCAGAGGAGCAATCTAATGGCCAAAGAAAGGTGGTATATAAATACTTGCACTATTATTATTATTATTATTATTATTATTATTATTATTATTATTATTATTATTATTATTATTA
>JAJKFI010000077.1:3181771-3212149 GCA_029204185.1 Lerista edwardsae
TATTATTATTATTATTATTATTATTATTATTATTATTATTATTATTAAAGCACAAACACTTAAAACGCCAAGAAAAAAAACAGGCATACCTTTTTAGGGTGCGCTTTCCGTGTCTCTTCCAGCCAAGCCTTTAGCAAGTTGATGTTCTCTGTATAGATGCTCCAGGAGGAAAGCACTTTTTGCAAGGTCGCATTCACATTGCCGATGTACTCTCTGCATCTACAAACCTTTGATTCGACCATTTTAAATAGTTTGCTTGCCTCCTGGGGGTCAGCGCCTAGAACAGTACACAAAAACCCACATATGTTCAACCTATTTAAAGACCTGAAGCCTGGAAGCCCAATTATGCAAAGTTTCTTTCAAACATCAATTTACTTTATTAGCATCATTCATTCCAGAATCATTATTAGCATCATTCATGCAGAATTTGGCTTTCCACAATTTGCTCCTGGCAATACATAACTTGCAGCGCAATCCCAGGCTGCCCGTCATGCCAACACTACATCATAGCGTCATCGTGATGACTTTAGCGCCAACGCAGGAGCGCCGGGCAACATCCCCGCATCACTGAAAAACTTTGCCAGGTTCTGCAGCTACACTTCTATGGCAACTGTCTGTAGTAACCAATTGCCTATCCTGCTTACTCCACGAGCAGAGCAGAAAAAGGAACAAACAATTCGTTACTACAGACAGTTGCCCTAGAAACAGAGCCTTAGAACCCGGAAGAGTCTTCTGGAAGGTGGAAGTGACATCACAAGAGACAAAGACCATAGAGAAGACCATAGAGGTCAGCGTGTCTTGAGAAGAAAAATCTTGAAAATTTTTGAGTTAGAGCATCACTCCATCCCCATCTTCCTTTTCCTATTTAGGGAGTAGGAGAGTGTATTGGAAAAGACAGGAGATACCCCGAGGACAGGGAGTGGTATCAGCAATGGCCCCTTGTCCCAGATAAAACAGGGATTATAGGGTTAATCCCAGAATTTTTGCAAGCCTCAGGAGCACAGCTGTAGGCTGTTGAGGCTCTCCCTATGAAGGGAGGCCAGCACAGGTGCAGATGGGCGTGGCTGATGTTAGAGTCTGCCCAGCAACAGAATGGATTGGCTAGCCTCAATATAAAGCTGGAGGCAGGAGCTGGAGAAAGTTATCTGGGATGGGACCTGGGAAGGTCCTAGGAAGGCACCTGGGTTGGTGCTGGAAGGGAGAAACTGTATAGGTACTAGAGGATGGTACCTGGGTTGGAGGAGCTGGATGGACTGCCTGCCTGCCTGCCTGCTTGCCTGGACTGCCTGCCTGCCTGCCTGTTGGAAGGACTGAAGGAAGAACAGTTGGACTGGCTAAGGTAAGCTCATTGTGGGGAATGACTGTGGGAAACAGTTGTTTGGCTGCCACACCCCTGGAGCCACAAGTGGAGGAGGCGGTTGTAGCTGGGACAAGCTGGCTGCCTATGGTTTGGTGGTGGGGTATTTTGAGCAAAGCCAGTGATGAGGGCAGTCTGGAGGAAGTGATCGCAATCAAAGCTGCTGAAAGAGAGGAGGCCCAGTGGGTGACTGAACCCCCTCCCTCTTGCCTATCTCTGAGGCTGCTCTGTGGGGAAACTAGTTAGCCTAATGTGGGCATTGAGGTCCTTGGGGAGGCCCAGAAGGGAATTTGGCGGAGCACTTGTCTTCCCTAACTTTAATTTCTCTGTTGCAGGACGGGATGTGGCAGAACAGGCAGAAGCTGGCACATGAACAGGTGTGGGGGAAGTATTTGGCATGCTGTCTCAGGGTCCAGCAGGTCCTAGGCTAGCCCTGTATACCAATTCAGACTGTAGGCTGCAGGTTCACGTGATGAAATGCTTATCCCTACTTCCCTTCTTCCCACAGCCCAGTTCTCCGCACACAGAAAACTAGAATGTCAGGGAGAAGGCAAGGTTAGAATTCTTCTCCCTCACATGGCAGCTACCTCTATAAAAGGGCCTTTTTCCTACAGAAGGGGCTTCAATCTTGTGAGCGCCTATCAGCAACTGAAAGTAGTGCATCCCAGACACAGGCTCATCCCCTCAGTAAGAACTAGGCCTCACACTTCAACAATTGCAATACAGGAATCTGGATTAAGAAATTGTTTCTCCTTTGAACTCTTACCCAAATGGGAAGCATTTATGATTTTGTTCTTCTTCTCCTCGCATACTTGAAATATATTTTCTAGCAGAGCAAGAAATCCTTTCTCTTGAATAAAAATCTGCAAAATCAAAAGACACATTGGTTTGAGAAACACTTGCAGGTAATTTGGAGAAAATTCTGTTTGGGATTATTATTATTTAAAAAAAAAAAAAAAAACCTTGCAAGGAAACTGGGAAGAAAATCCACATGGAAACCAAAAGATTTTCCTCATTGTTCAACAACTGACCACCTCATCTCTGCCTCAGATATGTTCATGAGGCCTGAAGCCTCCTTATGACCAAAGACTGGCCCTACAATGCTGAAAAATAAGGTGACTTGGCACAGGTGGATTTGGACAGAAATGTGTCAGTTAATTAGCTTGTTATTTCACCTTTTGCAACAATAGGTGGTACTGTTCAAGTGTTTTTGTTTTTTTTTACTTCAGGAACCAAAATGTCCTGGGCCATTTTCTGATTTTGGGCTTGACATATAAGGTTAATAAGGCAGGACGAGGTCAAACAGTTCTCAAGTCCAGATTGTACCCTAAGTCAGGATCATCTGCAAACTGGCCCATACAAATGTGTAAGAACGTAAGAAGAGCCCCACTGGATCAGGCTGAAGGCCCATCTAATTCAACTTCCTGTATCTCACAGTGGTCCACCAGATGCCTCAGGCAGCACACAAGACCACAAGATGCCTGCATCCTGTTGCCACTCCCCTGCAGCTGGCATTCTGAAGTAGCCCACTACTAACGTAAGGCGGTTGCACAACCCATCATGGCCTATAGCCCACGAGTACACTAGACACCTGTATCCTGTTGCCACTCCCCTGCACCTGGCACTCTGAACAACCATCAGGCAGATTTCAGCAGGCAACAACTAGTAGGTTAAAGCAAAGAATGGCACATGAGGAGCTGGCATGGTGTAGTAGTATAGTTATTGTGCTGGTGTTGGACTAAGGAAACCCAGATTTGAATCCTTACTTGAATCTTCATTGGTGACATTAGACCAGTTGCAATCTCTCAGCCTATCAAGGTATGAGTTGCAGGCTGGAAGCCCCAGGGTAAAGCCTCAGGCAGGCTTTGTGAATGTCTGGTCAGCAGCAGCAGCTGAGGCACTCCACAGGTGAAACCTAATTGCCTGCTGGTGGGCACAGCTGCAGCTGATGAGGCCACCCTGCCTGGTAACAGAATCCCATTGGCCCTGCCTGCTCGTAAAGGTAAAGGCAGTTGCTACAGGTGGAGGTGGGTATTTGTGGATGTGCAGCGGGACACTCTGCCGGTTTGTGATGTGTGAACAAACTGTGGACTACTGGCTATATGTTTATGCACTGCTAATTTCAATACACTATGGTCAGTGGTGTCACCTAAATGATTTAAGAACAGGTACTCACTTTTGACTGGCACGTGTCGGGACCCGCCCACCGGAAGTGACGTCATAAGCCAGAAGTGATGTCGTGGCAGGAAGGGACATGAAAAAAGCCCTTTTTGAGGCCTCACATGATTTTAAACTGACCCAACAGTGGCAACAGGATTCCACAGCACCCCCAGAACATGTTAAGGAGGCCTGGCATCATGTTAAAGTGACCCAACAGTTCCAAAAGTATTCGAGAGCAACCCCTGAGCAGCTCATTTTTCAGTGGCAAGGCAAGCCAAGGCTCCGCTCGCTGCCTGCCTGGCTCTGAGAACATGCAGGAAACTCAAACATGCAGGAAATTCAAACGTTGCAGGGGGCTGAGTCGACAAGTGGGCGGGTGAATGGGCGGGGCCAGCCATAATCCTAGGAACTGGTACTCGCGTACCCCCGCGTACCCCCTGCATGACATCACTGACTATGGTGAGAACTGCCTCATTGTGTTGACTCTGTCCGGGAGTGGAGCCGGCCCAGCTATTGTTTTGCCTTTTTTCGCTGCGGAGATCCGTAAGGGGTCATAGGCCCAGCCTGAATTGAAGGCTAACTACCCAGTGCTGCAAAAGCTACGTGGACAGAGCACAGAGTGCAAGAATGGCAACAGCTACCTTTCCACTAACGCATTTGAACGACCACAACTACCCGGGAGATCCGTAAGACAGCATAATCTTTCCAGGTTGTTCTGAAAACAAGAATGGGTGGGAGCAGGAAAGAACCACATGTGCCGTCCAGAGGAGAAAAGAAGGAATTTGCTAAGGGGGATACAAAGGAATCACTCCTTTTGGACGGGGACAGCATCAGGGAGAGTGGGAAGCAAAATCTCTCGGGTTTATACGCCAACAGTCTTTGATCTCAAACGAGGTAAACAAATTCAAACTACTGCCGGATGTCAAGGTTTGCCACACGCTGTTCAAGCGAAAGCAATTCTTCCACTCCTCGATCAATTTTATGGGGCCTCGGATTGCTGTAAGGGGTTGAACTAGCAAATGGAGTAAGCCTTCCTGTCTGGGGAAGAAGAGGATTGTTTCAGCACCATGTCAATGGTTTGTAGCTTTACAGTGACATCTGCTGGCTGCTCAAGTGCAATGTGCTATATTCTCGTGGGACAGCTGCTTAACTCAGCAATAACAGCTGCAACATCTGAAAGCAGAGCTTCTCAGCCTCTTGACCACTGTTCTCCAGGGCTAGGAAGCCCTAGGCAGCAAGTGGGAAGGCGGGGCACACAGCCTACCTGCCAGTCTGACAGCAGCAACTCCACATTCTCCTTGCTCCCAAACTTAATGTGCCAGATGTTCAATTTCGACGTCAGTTCCTCCAAGATAGATGAGCAGGCTGACAGCTGGTATTCCACAAGGGCGTTGAAGTCTGCAAGCTGAACGTGGCTGAGCCTGAAAGGAAACAAGCATCCTGTTTTAGCACAGTTTAGGACTAAACCGATAGGTTCACAGTACATGAGACATTCTGAGAACAGGCATGATGGACCAAGAAAGCCAGAGGTGGATTTTAACATAAGCACATAAGAAGAGCCCTGCTGGATCAGGCCAAAGGCCCATCTAGTCCAGCTTCCTGTATCTCACAGCGGCCCCACCAGGTGCCCCAGGGAGGCATGAGACAACAAGATGCTTGGATCCTGCTGCCACTCCCTTGCACCCAGTACTCTGAAGTAGCCTGCTACTAATGTAAGGAGGTTACAACCAGCGGTGTTATGCTGCCGGAAAGCTGGGCAGGACATCCGGGTGATCGACAGCCCGCCCGTTGCGTTCCGGAGCGTTACGCCGTTTGCGTAACCAATTACGCCGCTTGCGTATGTTACACAACCAGCATAACACCGCTGGTTACAACCCATCATTGCCTATAGCCCACGATGGACTTTTCTTCCAGAAATCCGTCCAACCCCCTCTTAAAGGCATCTAGACCAGATGCCATCACCACCTCCTGTGGCAAAGAGTTCTACAGAAGAACTACCCGCTGGGTAAAAAAGTACTTCCTTTTATCTGTTTTAACTCTTATCTCCCAACCCTCAGTTTTAGCGGATGCCCCCTGGTTCTGGTGTTTTGAGAGAGGGAAAAGAACATCCCTCTATTGACTCTATCCCTTCTGTGCATTATTTTGTATGTCTCAATCATGTCCCCTCTCAGGCGCCTTTTTTCTAGACTGAAGAGCCCCAAACGCTGCAGTCTTTCAGGTGGTTTGATGAATGGAAGGAGAGAGGAAGTTCCAAACAGTTCCAAGTACTTGTGCGCCAGAACTTGTGCGCAGAAGGTCCCAGGTACAATACCTGGCATCTTCTGTTAAAAGGATTTCAGCTAGCAGGACTGGAAACGTACTCGTTGAGACCTACAGAATTAGGCATGGGAAGGACAGGAAGCTGGACTAGTTGAGCCTTTGGCCTGATCCAGCAGGGCTCTTCTGATGTTCTTAACTGTGGTCTCCAAAGTGAAGTGATGATCAGTGGTCTCCAAAGTGAAGATTGCTGCTACCAGCAAAAGCTTCCCCAGCACAAACAGCACTTAATGTCCATTGGGGAGCCGCAGCAAAGCCCCTCTGATAGCCTCCAATCATCACCCAGAATAGCCCCAGGTCTGCCTAGATGTTTGGGTGCAAAGCCTGCTGGGAAAGCAAATCCCAGAAACAGCTGGCTAGTGTGACAATTGGGAGCATTTGCTGCTGCTCCCAAGCAGAACGGTAAGCACCATTCACCCGGGGAAGGAAACAACAGGCGCCGGATCCGGCCCACAAGCCAGAGTCACCTTGCTATAGACAATACTGAGTTCGATGGTATAGCTTAGTATAAGGCTGATTTCTATGTTCATTAGTAGGACCTGATGGTGCACATAAAAGGAGGGCAGGAAACCAACACCAGTGCAAGAAAAAAAGGATGAAAAAAGAGCCCTGATTAATTGAGCATTTAATTTTCAACAGTGGCTAGATAGATGCTTTTTGGCCGTTCACAAGCAGGACATGAAATTAACGGGTCTTCTCTGTATCTGGGAGTCCACTGCCTGCAAACACATTTCTGTGCAAGCTGCCAAAACAAGAGTTCTCAGCTCCCAAACGAAGAAAACTGGCATTTGGGATCACATTTCATGAAGAAAAGCAGCAGAGATGCCTGTTAGCCGAATTGCACTCCTGCCACCACCCTGCTGCCAAATTTGGCCAAAGGTATTATTACTCCAGGTGAACACAGTCACGTAAGCTGAGAGCGCAATCCTAACCTGCAATTAGGCTGGCACAGTTTGGCCAGCACAAGGGCCACAGTAAAGCACGTTTGGACCACTCTCTGAGTCAGGGAGGATGGCGCATGTCTGTGTGTTGGCCTCTCTGAGTCCGAGAGTGGTCCAAACATACTTTACATTGTCCCTAAACTTTGCTGGCCTAATGGTTAGGATCAATGGGAAAATCTGACAATCACAACCTCCTTCTCATCTCTTCCAGCTTCTGTGGGGGCACCAGCGGCATGCCCTCTTTGTCGCTGTTCTTGAAGGACTGCAGGGTCTCCAAGTGGCATTCAAAAGATTCCATCAAGCTCTGAAAGACAAAGGATGACAATTCATGCATTTCCTATCAACATTCTTGTGTTTTTAGGACCAGTTCAACAGTGCTCTAAGAACAACCCAGACCAGATGATGGAGATCTGTGTTTGGATTTCCCATTTCTAAAAAATTGTAGAAAAAGCAGCTACATCTGTCTGTGAACTGGACCCCAGTAGTACAGTTGCTGAAGGGGCAGCATGCTAAGTACTGCAGCAGCCACAATGTGCCGTGTAAGCTGCCGCTCCCACCTGCCATCAGAGCCATTCTGGGCCGCGATGTGAGAGTGATCCTAACCAGGAGTTAGGCTGGCACAGTTAGGCCAGCAAAGTTTGGCTGGCACAAGGGCCAACGTTAAGCGCATTTGGACCATTCTCGGAGTCAGGGAGGATGGCGCATGTATGTGTGCTGGCCTCTCTGGCTCCAAGAGTGGTCCAAACATACTTTATGGTGTCCCTTGTGCTGGCCAAACTTTGCTGGCCTAACTCCAGGTTAGGATTGTGCTCTGTGTTGCCCTCACTGCCCAGAATGACTCCAACAGCAATGGGAGGGGCTGCTTAAATGGCGCATTGCAGTGCCTGCAATATTTGCCAAGCCACCACCCGTCATGTGGCTATAGTACTGCTGGACCCCCAGCTGCTTTTGCAAAAAATGTTTAAATACTGGTGGGCCTAAGAGTTGCCTTCTATCAAGCCAGATCAGTAGTCTATCAAGATTAGTACGGTCCTTCCCAGAACTACAGGAGATGTTAGGGACAAGGACTGGGAATTTATGTGAGAAGTTTGTGCTATAACAGTGGTTCCCAAACTGTAGGTCGGGACCTACCAGTGGGTCAGGAGCCAATTTCAGGTGGGCCGCGAGGCACCTAGAGTGGCCATATTGAAAATATGGGAAGATGGGATGTTGGAAAGACGGAAGGCTGATATGGAGGCATGGGCAAAACTGGGATGGCAGGCTATGAAAACACATCTTTATTTTCGCCAACCAACCTGGAGAGACTTCACTTTTCCTCCAAGGATAGCCACTGCTTTGGAGTGGTCGTGAGAATCTGGTAGATCTTCTGCCAGCTGCAGTTCGGCGTCTTGGAGCCAAGACTCAGTGATGTCTAGAGGCGGTGGCAATGAACTGTCCAGCTTTGCTTTCCATTCATTCATCTAGAAAAAGCAGACAGAGCTACTGAGTAACGCGGGCTCTCCATCAGCTTGGTGTTGCCATCACTTCCCACTCGCCCAGTGTATGTGTGCTGGCCTCTCTGGTTCCAAGAGTGGTCCAAACATACTTTATGGTGTCCCTTGTGTGGCCAAACTTCGCTGGCCTAACTGTGCCGGCCTAACTCCAGGTTAGGATTGTGCTGTGTGTTGCCCTCACTGCCCAGAATGACTCCAACAGCAAGTGGAAGGGGCTGCTTAAACAGCACATTGCAGTGCCTGCAATATTTGCCAAGCCACCACCCCTCATGTGGCTATAGTACTGCTGGACCCCCAGCTGCTTTTGCAAAAAATGTTTAAATACTGGTGGGCCTATGAGTTGCCTTTTATCAAGCCAGATCAGTAGTCTATCAAGATCAGTAGTCTATCAAGTATCTGCTCTGCATGCAGAAGGCCCCAATCCCAGGCATTTCCAGGTAGGGGAGAGAAAAATCCATGCCCAGCACCCTGGAGAGCTGAAGCCAGATGGCCCAATGCTCCAAGTCAGCAGCAGCTCCTGATGCTCATATTTAACAAAAAGCAAAAGAGCACATGCATTGCATAGATGCCTCCCTTTGATTGACACACTGCTCTGACAGCACCAGCCTGGTCCCTGCTTTGTACTGCATGCAGAAGCCTTCTCATTGGCCACCTGACAAATGAATCCTATAGCCATACTGCCCTGAATGCACCTGATCTTGTCTGATCTCAGAAGCTAAGCAGGGTCAGGCCTGGTTCGTACTCGGATAGACCACCTGGGAATACCGGGTGCTGAAGGCTTTCTTTTGAGAAACCTTTATTGGCATAATACACGTACAAGAGAAAAAAACATATGGAAAAATCAACGATTAAGAAGGTTGACCAAGAGATTTAGCCTTGCAGCTATTGATAAAAGTTCATCTACTAAATAGTAGTAAAAACCAGGTAGTCTCTTAAAGAATTAAAAAAAAAAAGGGCTCAGAAAGGGAAACGAGGAGGGAGGAAAGAACGGTTCAAGTAAAATATCTCATAAATTATCGTAAACAGGGCAGCAAAGAAGAATGTAAAGTTTACATTTAAACTTTAAAGCTGGTCCATCATCATTAGGGTCAGGTAGAAATTTTTTTCTGTCATCCGAATTGGCTACGGATGGCAGGTTTTTTTTTCTACCCCATAGTAGTGAGGGAGGGACAGGTTTCATGATTTAAAAGCTGGTCACTTGTGTTCCGCCAGCTGACCTAAAGAAGATGCAGCTGACCTAAAGAACCTTCTGATGAGGGTGAAAGAGGAAAGTGCCAAAATTGGCTTGAAGCTCAACATTAAAAAAACTAAGATCATGGCCACCACTCCCATCACTGCCTGGCAAATAGAAGGGAAAGAAATGGAAGCAGTGTCAGACTTTATTTTCCTGGGCTCCACGATCACCGCAGATGGTGACTGCAGCCATGAAATTAAAAGATGTTTACTTCTTGGGAGGAAAGCTATGGTGAACCTAGACAACTTAATCAAAAGCCGAGACATCACCCTGCCAACAAAGGTTTGCATAGTCAAAGCGATGGTTTTCCCAATAGCCATGTATGGCTGTGAAAGCTGGACCATAAGAAAGGCAGAGTGCCGAAGAATAGATGCTTTTGAATTATGGTGTTGGAGAAGACTCTTGGGAGTCCCCTGGACTGCAAGGAGATCCAATCGGTCAATCCTCCAGGAAGTCAAGCCTGATTGCTCCCTGGAAGGACAAATCCGGAAGCTGAAGCTCCAATACTTTGGCCACCTCATGAGAAGAGAGGACTCTTTAGAAAAGACCCTCATGCTGGGAAAGATTGCAGGCAAAAGGAGAAGGGGGCGGCAGAGGATGAGATGGTTAAATAGTGTTACCGAAAAAATGAACATGAAATTGGGCGAACTCCAGAAGCTAGCTAGAGTCCATGGGGTCGCGAAGAGCCGGACACGACTTAGCGACTGAACAACAACACTTGTGTTAATAAACCCCAATTGCAATCTGGTGTCTTCCTCATGGGTGGTGCAAAGATAACAGGCTACCTTAGAATGCTGGATGCAGGAGAGTGGCAGTGAGATGCAAGTATCTGGTTGTCTTGTGTGCTCCCTGAGGCATCTGGTGAGCCATTGTGAGATACAGGAAACTGGACTAGCTGGGCCCTTGTCCTGATCCAGCAAAGCTTTTCCTATGTTCTTATGAATTTCACCCTAACAACAAACTGCAGCCGCCTTAAAACATCCCATTGACCTGAGAGGTGAGGCTGTCCCATGTTTCTCTAATCTTCAGA
Organism: Lerista edwardsae; assembly: GCA_029204185.1. NCBI lineage: Eukaryota > Metazoa > Chordata > Lepidosauria > Squamata > Scincidae > Lerista > Lerista edwardsae. The sequence continues at coordinate 3,192,303 of JAJKFI010000077.1, forward strand.
TAATCGTCGCTCAGCTCCACAGCTTTTCTTGAAGATGCCACTACAGGCAGGAAAGTCTTTTTCTCCTCATTAAATGTTTCCATAAAGGACAGCATCTCCTAGGAGAAAAAGGAAGGTTAAAATGACACCATAATCAGGATGAGACACTTGTATGTTGAAGTATTTGCTTTCAAAAAGGATCAGAGAAAGGTGCAGAAGAGGTTCGTAAATACACTAATTCAGTGATTCTCCAACGTTTTAGCACTGGGACCCACTTTTTAGACTGGCACTCATGTGGGATCTACTGGATGTGATGTCATTAACCTAGAAGTGATGTCATGGTCGGAAATTACATCAAGCTGCAAGTGTTGTCATGTCATTGTGACATAATAAAATGACACACCTGGAATGCCAATTGGCATTCTTGGGCTACAGCAACTGCACAGCCAGGAAACAGAAAGCAAGATTAGGACAAAATATTGTGCAAAAGCACTGAATTAAAAACAAAATTAAAAAAAAAACCCTCACTTGAAAATTCAAACTGTTCTCACTCACAAAAAGGAATATAGCAAGACATTCTTTTCTTGGAAGGTCTGCAGCTTCCAAGATGGCGGCTCCCAAACTTTCCTTGATGCACATGACATCAGGTTGTGATCCACCAAGTGGGTCCCAACCCATAGTTTGAGAAATACTGCACTAGTTAAACAGAACCACCCTGCACAGGAGCGCAGTGTCCCCCTGAAAACCAGATGCTCAGAGTGACCACTGGGAAAAACCTTTATGAGCTAATTCACAATTATATCTGGCTAGACACTACTGGAAACAGAATGCTGGGGCAACAGACCCTTGGTTCAGTCTTGTTGCTGATCTGTTCCTTCAGCTCTTTTGCCCCCCATTGAAATGTCTGCCTCAGTTAGAGGAGAGCCTAGTTCCTCTCCAGTTTCTTGCCCTTCTTCTCAAGATCCCTCCACATAAGAGCATAAGAAGATCCTTGCTGGATCAGGCCAAAGGCCAATCTAGTCCAGTTTCCTGTATCACAATGGCCCACCAGATGCCTCAGGGAGCACACAAGACCACAAGATGCCTGCATCCTGTGGCCACTCCCCTGCATCTGGCATCCTGAGGTAAATTTCTGAGGTAAAATTTTGAGGTAAATACAACAGAATTTGCTATCATGTCTGTTTGGGGTCTTTCTTTCCCCTCATAAGAAGATCCTTGCTGGATCAGGCTAAAGACCCATCTAGTCCAGCTTCCTGCATCTCACAGTGGCCCACCAGGTGCCTCAGGGAGCACACGACAAGTAGATGCCTGCATCCTGTTGCCACTCCCTTGTACCTGGCATTCTGAAATACCCTACTTCTAATGAGGTTGCACCACCCATAATGGCATGTAGCCCGCAATGGCCTTTTCCTCCAGCAATCTATCCAATCCCCTTTTAAAGGTGCCTAGGCCAGTTGCCATCACCACTTCCTGTGGTGAGATGGAGAGTCCCACAGAGATGGAGGTCCCACAATGTGGGAGGAAGGCAGGATATAAATTTCTTAAATTATAATAAGACATAATAATCCAGACCTCCTATTATGAAAACAGATTTTGGGGAAAGAGGAACAGTCCACAGAAACAGAACAATGGAGCTTTATTTGACAGCATGATGCAAAGTTCTTTAAATTTGTGTCTTGCATGCAAGTGCGAGGACAGCCAAAAGGATATCTTTCAAAGCAACTTACTTGGAACTTCTTGCAGAACGGAGCGTTCTCTGTCTCAATCAGCAACTTCTGAAACGTCTCTTCTTGAGCATTCAGCCAGCTCAAGGTCTCCCTGACTTTTCCCTGGGAAACAGAACAGTTGTTGCCCTCTTTAAAATTTGCATTGTTTCAAAAAACAGCACCCTGCCACCTTCCCCCCAAATCCCCAAGATTCTTCCCTTTTGTTTCCATCCTAAACTAGTGAAATGAAGGCAACAATTCAAACTAACATCAGCTGTGTCTAGTGTGGTTCAGGAAATGAGCCCTAGGGTCATAGACAGTAGTGCTATCCAGCTGGTACGCTGGGCAGGACTTACATTTGATCAGCAGTCCGCCCGTTGCGTCACGCCGCATTCCGCCGCTTTCCCACACACCCCGGCGGGCAGGGAAGCGGCGGAACGCGGCGTGATGCAACAGGCAGACTGCCGATCAAACGTAAGTCCCGCCCAGCGTACCGGCTGGATAGCACTAATGGTCATAGGTCCCCATTCCTTCTTGGAAGACCAACTTTCCTCATAAGTTTAATATAACAATAATTAGCCATTACGCCTGCAGTAACATTAACCATGGTTAGAGGTGTTTGTTTCTGGTGAGAAAGGTAGGTTTACAGCCCAACTCTTATCAAAAACAATAGGCTTACTTTGGGGTAAAGTAAATAACACCATTTTCCAACACCTATAACCATGGTTAATGGCAACCAAGGTTCTTTGCTAACCAGTATGTGAAGCCTGGGTTTAAAGCTAGCTTCAAATCATGGGCAATATGAAACCCTGCTTAGTGGCAAGTTACAGACATTTGGGGCGCAATCCTAAACTGAGTTAGGCTGGCATAAGCTAAGCCAGCAAAGTTTGGCCAGCACACCGTAAAGTATGTTTGGACCACTCTCAGAGTCAGAGAGGCCAGCACACAGATGAGAGCCTTCCTCCCTATCTCCAAGAGTAGTCCAAACACGCTTTATGGTGGCCCTTGTGCTGGCCAAACTTTGCTGGCTTAGCTTATGCTGGCCTAACTCCAGTTTAGGATTGCCCTCTTAAAAAAAATGAAATATATGAAATGAAACAAAGTATTCGTCCATCCAACACAGTGCGCACAAGCTCCTGAAGATCTGGGTAAAGACCCTCATAAGAAAAAGGAACACAGCTAATTCTGGGGAATTTGTGCATCAGAGGAGAAGCATGCAGGAGGGGGGAGAGCACATGGATGGGTGGAGCACTTGGTTTAGCTTTGGTTGCTGAGAAGGAAACCAGAGGTTCATGTGCAGAAAACCTATGTTGTTTTAAAACAAAACCTGTGACGGTATTTGAGTCTTTCTAATATGACAGGGTCCAACATAACACGATGCTTGTCCCAGTTCCTGCCAACCTAGCAGTTCGAAAGCACCTAAATGCAAGTAGATAAATAGGGACCACTTTGGTGGGAAGGGAACGGCATTCCGTGCGCTACGGTGTAGAGTCATGCCGACCACATGACGACGGAAGCTTGTCCTTGGACAAAACGCCAGCTCTACAGGCTTTGAAATGGAGATGAGCACCGCCCCCTACAGTCGGTCACGACTAGACCATTCGGTCGTGAGTAAAACCTTTACCTTTAACATAACACAATTTTCTATCTAAAATTATGTGACAGTATATATTACGTTGGCAGTGGAATTCTGCCCTCAGGGCAAATTTAGCATAGATCAGGTTTGGTTCAAAGACAAATGAAACCGCATACCTTCATTTCCTCTTCAGCTACAGGCAAACTTTTGAAATACTGAAGAAACTGAGACACGTACGTCATGATCGATTTTTCATCCGGACAGACAACATCGACATCTGTGAAATGCCACAAGTCGTTAAAATGGTCCTAGAGCACGTGAGTGTTGCTGATACAATTCACTGCTTGCACAAAAACCTATCCAATATGTGCACTACAAATTAAACCCAAACGTATCAGCACCTGGAACCTGAACTGTGATAGAAGTAGAGGCTACTTCTATGCATGGTCAAGCCCACAGAATGGTAGTAATGTTTAAAGCCCCAGCCCTGTGTTGGCAGGTCCAAACCGCCTTGTTGGGATCATCCCAATCCCAGGTCTACAAGCAACTGAGTAGGAAGGACAAACAAAACCGACCCCTGCCTTTGTAGCACCAAACCTTTAAGTATGATGTCGGTGATGTTTAATGTGATGTTAAACAGCCATGTCTGTTGGCGCTGTTGCTTTTGTGACCGCTGTAAAGGAGCTTACGCGGCTGAAATGCCCCTGAGGGTGCAATCCTAACCTGCAGTTAGGCCAACATAGTCAGAACAGCAAAGTTTGGCACAAGGGCCACCATAATGTGCATTTGGACCACTCTCAGAGTTGGGAAGGATGGCACACGCTTGTGTGCTGGTCTCTATGACTCCAAGAGTGGTCCAAACACACTTCACGGTGGCCCTTATGCAGGCCAAACTTTGCTGGCCTAACTGTGCCAGGCTAACTCCAGGCTAGGACTGTGTCCTGAGCATTGGACAGTAATTCGGGGCAAGCCTTCATACACAGAAAGTTCCAAGTTCAATTCCTGGTCTGTTCAAGATCTTGGGGAGCAAGGCTTAGGTGGAAAGTGTGCCGTCTTGGGGCACACCTTCCTGGGCTGCCCCCCTCACCCTTCCAAACACAATTGGAGTGGCACACTGGTCATGCCCAGAGGGTGTTCTGAGAACCACATAGTCATCCCCAGACTTCAAAACGCTTCCAGAAGGCTGAAAATTGTCACTTCCTGTTTTGGGATGAAAACCGGAAGTGGTTGTTTTCGGCCATCCAGAGGCATTGTAAGGACAGGGGAGGCCACACACAGCCTCCCAGGTTGTCAGAAGGTCCCAGGTTCTAATGCCTCCAAAGGCCAAAACATGCCTGTTCTAGTTTTTTGCCAAAACCAGAAGTGGCCATTTTCAGCCTTCCAGGGGTGTTCTGAGGGCGTAGGAGACCGCGCACGACCTTCCTGGCCCTCACAATGCCCTCCAGATGCGACCAGAGCAGAGCTATGGTTGTGCTCAGAGGGGGCGCAGTTGCAAATAAGGGAGGGCAGGACCCTGATAACCGCAGAGGGGAAGGCATTGCCACCCCTCACAGAATGCCACCTGGGGTCCTGTGACCACTGTGGACCCCCCTCAGCTATGTAACTGATGTCACTCATGACACAACACACACTGCTTTGACTGGACCTGCTTCAGAGCAAGAAGCAGGAATGAAAGGGAAAAGGGAACAGAACGCCATGTACGCAGGAGGATAGCCAGGGGTTAAGCCCCAGCAACAGAGCTGAAGGGGTTGAGCTAATCACTCCTCCAATCAGGAGCCCTGGGGGTGGAGTTAACTATATACAGGGGTTGGGCTGTTGCCCTTTAGTTCAGTTCAGGTCTAACTATTGCCTGTTGCAATAAACTTTCAAGCTGCACCTGCCTTGTCTGAGTTTCTATTGCATGGAACTCAAAATATAACAGGAAGATTTACCTTCAGGTTCAAGCAGCCTGGGAATATTTAGTTCCTTCTCTGCAATGTTGAAAGCATCTCTGAGATTCTCTTTGTTGGATCGACCTTTTGCACTCCCCATGTCAACCAAGTCTGGCCTTAAGGCGTGGATAACAGCTAAGAAAGCAAGTCCATTCCTCCAACTGGATTTGAAGTCTGCAACACTAATAGAGCCATGCCTGTACCCAAAAGCAGAAAAAAAGACAACCAGAGTGTATGTGAAGTCATTCCAGTGAGTGTTTCTGATGCTTTGTCAACCATGCAAATTTGAATCAACTTATTCCCCATCCTCACACCAAATCAAGATACATCTTTAAATCCCGGTGCAAGCTTAATGCTACTGAGGGTGCAATCCTCAGGTGCCTTCGGGCACAAAAGGCGGGGTAAAAATCTATTAATAAATAAAATAAATAAAATAAAATTTAGGCCGGCACAGTTAAGTCAGCGAAGTTTTGCTAGCACAAGAGGCACTGTAAAGTATGTTTGGATCACTCTCGGAGTCAGAGAGGCCAGCACAGACGTGAGCCATCCTCCTTGACTCCAAGAGTAGTCCAAAAATGCTTTATGGTGACCCTTGTGCTGGCCAAACTTTGCTGCCTTAGCTTATGCTGGCCTAATTCAGTTTAGGATTGCGCCCTGAGAGTGGTCCAAACGCGTTTTATGGTGGCCCTGGTGCTGGCCAAACTTTGCTGGCCTAACTGTGCCGGCCTAACTCCAGGTTCGGATTGCGCCCGGAGTAATTTTCAACCACTGTGCTCCAAATTCCCGCTGCACACCTGTGGACCTTCTGCGGCACACCAGTGTGCCATGTCAAACCAATTCAAAATCACTGTCCTAGAGTGCAGTCATGCCTGGAGATTCATGTATGAGTCAGAACAAGCACTGACCAGACAGACACTTAAAAATGACTTCGCTACTGTAGATCTGCAGGGTGGTGAACAAAAGGGCAAAGGCGTGGGCACAGAGGCTGTATTCAGTGAGCTCACTTGTTCAAAATGTGAGGGTGTATTGACAACGTAGCCAGTGTTAGTCTTAACGCAAAAAGGGAGGGAATCACTTGAGCCAGTCAAATTTTCCCTTCTCTTGTCTATTTACTGTATTTCATTCAGCCACCAATGGCCAAATCATTGGCAAGTTATTTGGTCAGGATGGAGAATGCTCATTTCCCAAGAGAAATCTTACAGAGGCAGGTATTTCTGTGAGCGTTGTGGTGGCACTAAGCTCTTGCGCCGTCAAGCGCGTCCATGTTGGCACTGTGGCACTGGGCCGGCGCAAGCAGCAGCATCGGCACTGGGGTGCCACCGCAACCGTCGGCAGCACCAGCCAAGCGTCGGCATCGCTCGGTCGGCACAGGGCCTCCAAGAGGGCGTGCCAGAGGCATTCCGGGGGCGTAACTGGGTGGCACAGTGGGCGGAGACAGGGGTTGTGATGCAAGATGGCCATAGTGATGTATCCTAAAGCCCTTCTCTGGCCAGGGTGGCCCCGATTCAGGGCTCTCTTGTCCACATTCCTCTGCGCCTGCAAAACAGCAGGTGCAGATCCGAGCAGGCCCATAAGGGCGACTGGAGCTTACGCGGGTGCAAGGGGAAAACCTCCCCTTGTCTTGCATATTGCTGCTGCTGCTGCCTCCTAATGGGCTTTAGGATACAGCCCTATTATGTCAGCCTTACTTAGGACTGGGCTGTGAGAGTGGTCTCCAGGAAGGCAAATTGGCAATGAGTCAGCAGACACCAGCTTCAACATGCCAGGACCCCCTGAACTGAGCAGGCTGAGCAGCTGTGAATTGATGTATGGAAACTGCTGCTCCAAAATATAGGGATGGCCATTTGCTTAGAGTCAAGCTACATCTTAGGAAATGGCCCCACGCCAGCTGAACTCAGCTGGCACAGGACCAATGCACCTGGGCATCATGTCAGCACTACAGGGCCATCGCAACTGCTTGCGTTGGTCCTGCACCAGAAGTACTGGTGCAAAAGTGCTTTATGGCACTATTGCAACACTGCAGGGCCAGGCTTTAGGATTGCGCCCTGAAGCACTTAACAGTACTTACGTTGCACATTGTTCCTTTGCCCACAAGAGCAGAGCCTTCTTTGCCGACATCTTCCACCGTTCCTTGGCTGCAGTATTTGTTTTTGCTGGCGGGCTTGCGGTTGGCGATGAGCCAGGGACACTTGAACTGTCTTCAGGCTGGTGGCTGTACCCACAGGTAAGCGTCCAGGCTAGTTCTTCAATCTATCAATGAGGAATTTAGGGGGGGGGAGGAAAAAAAGTGTCATTCCACCGTTACTGATAAGACTGTTAGTCCCAACAAGTGGTTTGGAGGTGGTCTAATCCTCACACAAGAGCTGCATGTGAAAAATGTCATATGAAACATTTGTCACATCATGAGACAAGCTTCTAAATATAAGACTTTGAGCGCAATCTTAACCTGGAGTGAGGCCGGCACAGTTAAGCCAGCAAAGTTTGGCTGGCACAAGGGACACCGTAAAGTGCATTTGGACCACTCTCAGAGGCAGGGAGGATGGCGCATGTCTGTGTGCTGGCTTCTCTGACTCTGAGATTGGTCCAAACATACTCTACAGTGGCCCTTCTGCCACCTAAACTGTGCTGGACTAACTGTGCTGGCCTAACTCCAGGTTAGGATTGCACCCTGAGATTCTCTTTGGTAAAGTGGGAGGATTATTACTTGGCTTCCTGATTGGTTGCAAGTTTCTTTGGTTATCACTGACGAACTCCTTGGTTAATTGCAGAACAATGAATTCAGACAGTCATTAAAAGCACTCTTACAGGACAAGAAGCAGAACTGGCCTTTACAAGTGGTAGAAAATTCATTTCAAAAAGCACAGCAATAAGCACAAGTGAAAATTAACGAAATTAACGAAAATTTAAAAAAAAATGTTTCTCTTGACCCAGGTGAAACACTCACATGGAAATGCAATATGATGTTCCAAATTAGGCCAAGCACAATAGATGGTTTCCCTTCAATGATATCAGCAACATGGATGTTGATCAGTTTGATCTGGAAAAAGAGGGGTTTTAAGAACATAAGAACATAAGGGGTTTTGCTGATGGAGAGAAGACATCACCGTTTCAGACAGTGCTTAGGGGATATTTAACCCTCTAATGCTTGCTTGCTTTTTATATTGTAACTTCCACAATAACTCACAGTGCAATCCTAAGCAGCGCCGACATAGTAAGGCCAACATAGCTGGGCTGCATTCTAAGCCCATTAGGAGGCAGCAGAAGGACAGTGCAGGGCAAAGGGAGGCTTTCCCCTTGCACCCGGGTAAGCCCCAGCCAGCCCTATGGAGTTGCTCAGATCTGTGCCTGCTGTTTTGCAGGCACAGGTTCACATGTGCAGCAGTGGCCCAAATTGGGGCTGCTGAGGCTGGGGACGGGGTTTAGGATTCAGCACTATGGTCATCCTGCATCTCCACCCCTGTAGTCGCCAACTGTGCTGCCCAGTTGCACCCACCCCAGCACACCACGGCTAGGTCCGGCACTGGCCGAGCACCACCGACACTCGACTGGCGCAAGGCTGGCGCTGCTAACAAGCACACTGGTCCAGGATTGCGCTCTCAGTTACTGAATCCCTTTACGTTCCCATTGTTTCTAACATCCTAAAAAAAAAAAATTTTCCTAGAAAAAAATTGCAACAACGGAACAATCCATTCCGCTTTGAGAACATGTGAAGAATGAAGTGGTACATGTTTGCCGGAAAAATGCGGTTGACATTGGTAACGATACTTTGAATGCGACTGAACGAACTCCAAAACCCTTTCCAAGGTTGAAATGACACTGACCGATTTGTTCTTGAGGAAGGTTAAGGCATTTTCAATGTTGCTTCTGCACTGGAAAGTGTTAGACCCTTTTTCGCGTAGCTATAAAAAAATGAAGAGAAGAATAATTTTGTTATGATCCACCAGGAGGACAGTTTATTTTATATGACTGACATTCAGCATGCCTTCTTAACAAGTATAATTATCTACTTAATGAGGGTTCAACTAAGAACAGAGATTCAAACTATAATGTCAACTGTTATACCTGTTTGAAGACCAACTAAAAAAAATCACAAGCTGTCATAAGAACAGAAGAAGAGCCCTGCTGGATTAGGCCAAGGCCCATCTAGTCCAGCTTCCTGTATCTCACAGTGGCCCACCAGATGCCTCAGGGAGCACATGAAACAACAAAGTACTTGCATCTCGTTGCCACTCCCTTGTATCTGGCATTCTGAGGTAAATTCTGAGGTAAACACACTGATGGCCAGTCAAGATTCTCCACAGCATTTCTCTTTGACAGCCACCAGAATTAGATGCTCCTCTTCAGACATGTACTCATAGGAGCATAGGAACAGGATAAGAACATAAGAACTGGATCAGGCCAAGGGCCCATCTAGTCCAGCTTCTTGTATCTCACTGTGGCCCACCAGATGCCTCAGGGAGCACACAAGACAACAAGATGCCTCCATCAGGTTCACCAAAACTGCAGACTAGATTTTAAGCCATGTTGCTTAAGCAATGTAATTGCTTTGATCCAGTGATGTCATCCGGGCGCGCCAAGAACCGGAACGCCCAACTGATTGGCAGCTCTCCGCCTCGATGGCGGAGCCCTGCTACACCTCCCTGCGGCCGGAATCACTCCATTTCGGAGCGAACCGACTGCAGGGGCGGGCGGGAGGGTGCAAAGACGCGCGGCTTCTGCCGCACAATGGCGCCCTTCACTGCCAGCCCCTCCGGCCCATTCCGCCAGCATGCCATCACTGCTTTGATCCAATGGTCTTTATCTTGGGTTATTTGCCACACAGCCTCTTTATGCTGAATCAGCTCTCTGAGGGCCCAATGCTGGTGGCCTTATCACTGGTGTGTACCGCTGGCTAAAAATGTTATGAATGTGCCATAAAACATGTTCACGACACCCGAAGAGGAGGGAGCGCTGGCACTGGACCCTTGCTGGGGTGTGCCCAGTTTCAGTACCAAACTGGACAGGCCAAAGGAGCAGTGCCAGCACCCAGTGAGTGCTTTGGGGAGAGGCAGGGAGGGGGAGGGACTGGGCAAGCCGGCGTGGGGGGGGGACCTGGCGTGGCTTCCACTACTGGATCCTACCCTGCGCCTCAGGCCGGAGCTGCTCAAGTCACCGCCAGCAAAATGGCTGCCAGAGATTGGAGGAGTCCCATTGTGGGGGGCAGGGCTTTCCGAGGGAGAAGGGATGAATGTTCCCTTCTCCTGAGGAGACCCTGGCAGCTGCCGTGGATCCCATTTGGCTACCACTGCTCCTACAGGAGCCGGGCAACTTAGGATTTGGCTGCCCATCAAGTTCACTGCGCACACACACACACACACAAAATCAAATTTTGGATTGAAGAAAAGTACTAAGGAGTCCAAAGGTGTCGTCAATATCTTGTGACAAACCTAGATGGACTTAATCAAAATACCCTTCTACTGATGCTGTGAATATTCATCTATTTTAAACCCAGTGTAAACATTGAGGTTGAGTCACTTACCTCTGAGAGTATCAAATCGCAACGAACAATGCCATTCTACTTCAATCGATCAAACAGTATTTATATACCGCTTTTCACCACAAAGTTCTCAAAGCGGTTTACAGAGAAATAATAATAATAAAGTTAAATGGCTTCCTGTCTCAAAAGGGCTCACAATCTAAAAAAATGCACACCACCACCAGCAACAGCCACTAAAAGAGACCCTGTGCTGAGGTGAAGAGGGATAATTACTCACCCCCTGCTAAATATAAATATTGAGTATAACTGAGTATATAACTGAGTAAATAACTGAGTAAATATTGAGGCTGGGTTCTAATTTGTATGGAATGCCCTTATTTGTTTTCTGTTGTATTTATTGTCTATTGTTTATGAGTTAGTGTTGTTTGTATGTAGCCATTTAGCCGATACCAAATTCCAAGTATGGTATTCATACTTGGCCAATAAATATTATCTATCTAGCTATAAGAGGAACACCACTTGAAAAAGGGCCTCTTGTCCAGTTGGCAGGGGTTAACTTCTACTTCCATAAATAGCATGCATGGGGACATGCAACTGGACAAAATCCTGCAGGATCAAAACATTAAAGCCTCCCCTCCCCCTCACTACAGTTTCACCACACCCAGAGTGGTATTTTAAGAAAAAACAAAAACAAAAAAAGGAGTGGTCAGAACATACACAACATATAAGAGGTTGCTTGGCCTGCAGATTCTCCAGATCTTGAAGCTGCCATGAAGTAGCAAAATGTCTTATTGTATTCTTATTCGCAAACTCACAACTCAGGGCAGAATTCTAACCAACTTTCCAGCACTGGGATAGCTGTGCCAATGGGGGGATGTGCTGCATCCAGCAGTGGAGTAGTATCAACAGAGGCCTCCTCAAGGTAAGGGAATGTTTGTTCCCTTACCTTGGAGCTGCATGGCCCTTACCCCGGTCCTGGAAAATGATTTAGGATTGTGCCCCCAGTAGCACAGTACGGTATGTATTGCAGGCGCTACAATGCACCATGTAAATGGCCGCTCCCACTTGCACTCAGAGTCATTCTGCTGCCGAGAATGGCTCTGAATGGATCGGGTCACTTATATGGAACGTTATGTCACCTGCAATACTTACCTCATCACCCCCAATAGCTACGCTACTGCCATGACTTGTTGTTGTTGTTGTTGTTGTTGTTCAGTTGCTAAGTCGTGTCCGACTCTTCGCGACCCCCTGGAGCACAGCACGCCAGGCCTCCCTGTCCTCCACTAGCTTCCAGAGTTCGCCCAATTTCATGTTCATCGCTTCAGTGACACTCTCTAACCATCTCATCCTCTGCCGCCCCCTTCTCCTTTTGCCTTCAGTCTTTCCCAGCATGAGGGTCTTTTCTAAAGAGCCCTCTCTTCTCATCAGGTGGCCAAAGTATTGGAGCTTCAGCTTCAGGATTTGTCCTTCCAGGGAGCGATCGGGCTTGACTTCCTGTAGGAACTGCCATGACTACAGTGGGCCAAAAAACCAGGAGAAGAGTGCACCAATGTCAAAAGGATGTGAGGAATAAGGAAGGCGTTCATGTTAAATAAAGAGAAACTCTACTGATGTTGGCTGCCAACAGGACAGCTCCCAACCAGACTATTGATTGGCTTGTATAATCCTCTTACCAGTTGTTGTCCCGAAAGGACTTCCAGCAGATCCAAAAGCACGTTTCCTTTCCCAATGTCTGCATACAAGTCTGAGACAACAGAAGGCGACGAATGCTGCAAAAGACACATTTCTGTTTTGGTTATGCACTATTTGGTTGCTGTGACTATTCTCAGAGCGCAATCCTAACCTGGCATAGATCCGAGCAGCCTGATAAGGCTGGCTGAGGCTTACCCTGGGGCACATATCCCCTTGCCCTGTGTGGTTAGGAGGCAGTGCAGGTGAGCCGGCGCAGGTTAGGATTGGGCTGACAATAAACTAGAGTCTGATCTATGCTTTCCCCCACTGGCTTCAGGTTCTCAAAAGCATCTTTCCACCTAGAAAATTAGCATGTCAGGGAAAAGGGTTCTAGGCTAGCCTTCTCCCTGACATGCTAGTTTTCTAGGTCTGTGATGGGATTTTTTCATTTATTAAAGCATTCTGCATTATCAGTCTCTACCTGCAGCCTGAAGCTGTGAAGCCCTGGCAAAAGTTTACCACCTCATTGAGAACTAGGATATGATCTCATGTAACCAATGACACAAAAATGTGTTTCAGCTCTAGATCATCCCCTTACCTTTTCCAACTGTGAATTGACCCAGCTAGTGAAGGTTCTCTTTTGAGTATTTTTCTGCTCCGCTGTATTAAAACAAAAGCAGAAGAATTGTCCATAAGCAAAGAGGTCAAATTTATGTACTATTAAATTAAACTTCAGACTAATGAATTCATCATCCATTCATATTTATGTGTGCATGGTGGGGAAAATGATTTCAAGTCGATTCTTGATTCTTCCTGTGCAGTAATTTGCAAGTACTTTAAAAAATAAACAAGATCTGAGTCTGGAACACACAGCTGCCTGATAAGCATACCTGTGAGACATGTGGAGCTTGGCCATAAGAACATGAGATGATCCCTAATGGCTCAGACCACAGATCCTTTAGATCTTGCATCCTGTTTCCCACGGTTGTCAACCAGATGTTCTCAGGAAGCCCGCAAGCAGGGTGTGGCAGCGATATTTTTTCCAAAATTTAATGATTAAAATTGCAAATTGCGGTGTGTTTTTATCCAAATTTTTATTGCAAATTGTACGAACAGCACAATAAATAAGGGTGAACGGCCCTACAAAAGCAAGCAATCACTGGCACACACACCCCAGCTCAAAATAACCTGCTTAAAAATTCCCAAGCTGCACGCTGATTGCTGCCTGGAGCGTCAAGAAACTGCTACTTACTACTTCCACATTCCATTAAAGACACCCCAGTATGCATTGTGAACTATGAACATGCGTGTTAAATGAGAGTTTAAGCAAGCTTCCTCCTGTTTCTGCCACTCCTCCTCCTGATCCCTTACTGAAAACTATTTCTGGACTCCACAAAACTGTGTCAAAAACAAACAAAAGTGGTGTTATTTTTGTGAAATTGATCTAAATTTTTGTCTGAGTCTAAAATAAGCAAAAGAGGTGTTTCACAATTTGATCTGAACTTAATTTTATGTAGTGTTTTGAGTAGAAATTCTTATTATTTACCGTTCTATGTTGATCACCCAAAAAAACCATCCCCACCTGTCGTCAACAGCAGGGAAACAGGCCCAGCCCCGCTCCATTTTGAGGCCTGTGCCTGTCTTCCCCCCCCACTTCTGGGACCCTGGCGGTGAGAAAATTTTCCCCTGAAGGGCTGTTTTGTCTGGGCCAACCAGCCAGGGCGAGACAGAGGGGCCTCTAGCAGGAAAAACTCCCAAGGACATCTTCTCCGTACCAGGAGCTGTTTTGCCTCTGGCTGACAAGGGGGGCTGGGAAAGCGCAGGGGAAAAGTAAGAACAAAGACTCAGACTTTTGAGTCTTGGGAGGAGAGACCATCTTGCCCTCATCACACCTGGTTCTGTCCTCTGCTGGGTAAGTGATTGTTGTTGTTGTTCAGTCGCTAAGTCGTGTCTGACCAGTGCAGAGGCAGATCTAAGGGAGGGCAGAGCTCTAAGTTTTGCAAGAAGCCTTACCTTGCAGTGGAAATCACTCCTCTCCTGCACCGTTTTAGCCAATCCTCACAGGGAAAAGCAACATCTTGGCGTTGCTTACTGGCTACAGCAGCAAGGGAGAGGAGGGATTTACATGACAGGGTAAGGCTTCTTGCAAAACCTAGAGCTCTGCCCTCCCTGTAGAGATGCCACTCCACACATCCTCCATGCATTTGTCTATCTCCTGTTATATAGGCTAGGGGGTCTCCAAACTGTGGCCCAGGGGCCACCACCACAATATTTAATCTGGCCCTGCAGCAACCTTTTTTGCCAGAGCATTTCCTAACGTTTGACATTTGTACTCATTTATACAGGCATGCCCAGTATCTGCTTCGGACCCCACCATGGATACCTGAAACTGTGGGTTACCTGATACCTATGGCTACTGGGGACACCTTTTTAAAGATAGGAGAACTTCAGTGGCTTTGCTGCAACAAGGAAAAAAAATGAGGTTTGTTTAAAGTTCCCCCATCTTTTTAACAGGCGTCCCAGTACCTGGAGTATCCATGGATAACTAAAACTGTGGATACTGAATCAGTGGATACCAGGGCATGCCTGCAGATCATTTCTCAGTGTAAGCACTGCATTGTTTCTTTGCAATTGTCACATTTATCTTTTGTTCTGATGACATATCATGCTGATTACAAAAAAAGGTCCAAGTTAAACTTATTCATTCATTCATTCATTCATTCATTCATTCATTCATTCAAATTGCATTCATTCATTCATTTATAAAATGGATTTTTTAATCCCACATCCATATGATGTGGCTCTCATACTGAAAGGTTGGAGACCCCTGATCAAGGCTATCAGCCAGCACCACCTCTTGTGCAAGTGAGAGCGCAATCCTAACCTGGAGTTAGGCCGGCACAGTCAGGCCAGCAAAGTTTGGCCGGCATAAGGGACACCGTAAAGTATGTTTGGACCACTCTTGGAGTCAGGGAGGCCAGCACACAGATGTGCGCCATCCTCACTGACTCTAAGAGTGGCCTTACATGGCGCTGGGTGCTGGCAGGCTGGTGCGCATCCTCATGCCAGAGTAGCATGCTCTGGAGTGGCACAGACATGCCTTACAGCATGCACCAGCCTATCTATGAGACAGGATTGTGCCCCAACTCTTTTTTAAAACATATGACTTCATTCTGCGTATGAAGCGTGTGGATATGACCTGTTCTGTCTAACCATGGAAATGACATTTGCACGACAAATGCCAGCTTGGCATCATATTATTTCAATTTAGCATATTTTTTTTCCTCAAGCACAAGTTTCTAGCCTTTAAAATTGCAGTGAGAGGTCTGACCAAATCTAGTCAAGCCTTAAAAGTCAGAGGAAAGGCTGAGTAGGGTATCTGGTGATCAGGGAGTTTCTGTGCCCTGCATAGTTGCTTGTCCACATTCCAAACCAGGACATGCAGGATATATTTATGCAAACTGGGCAGATAAATACAAGTGCCTGATTTGCTTTATTGATAGAGGTCACTCCTTGATACTCAATTTGGCTTACTTTAACACAGAGATTTGATCGGTTGTTTTTTAAGCACAGATTGGGCACAGTCTGAACTGTACATAACTGGATGCAGGATGTTAGAATCCGAAACATACTTAACAGGAAATAAATTCAGCTGAGTTAAGAACATAAGAAGAGCCCTGCTGGATCAGGCTAAAGGCCCATCTAGTCCAGCTTTCTGTATCTCACAGTGGCCCATCAAATGCCTCAGGGAACACACAGGACAACAGGCTGCCTGCATTCTGTGGCCATTCCCTTATACCTGGCATTCTGAGGTAAATTTCTGAGGTAAAATTCTGAAGTAAATATGTGGTAAATAAAACAGAATTTGCTATCCTGTCTGTGGGGAAGGAGCTATAATAACTTGCAACCCAACCTGGGCCTTAAGAACTTAAGAAGAGCCCTGCTGGATCAAGCCAAAGACCCATCTAGTCCAGCTTCCTGTATCTCACAGTGGCCCACCAGATGCCTCAGGGAGCACACGAGACAACAAGATGCCTGCATCCTTTTGCTATTCCCTTGCACATGGCATTCTGAAGTAACCTACTACTAACATAAGGAGGTTGCACCACCCATCAAGTCCTATAGCCTATGGACATTTCTTCCAGGAATCTATCCAATTTCCTTTTAAAGGAACCTAGGAACCTAGGCCGGATGCCATCATCACCTCCTGTGGCAAGGAGTTCCACAGATTAATTACCCACTGGGTAAAAAAAGTATTTCCTTTTATCTGTTCTCACTCTCCCAAAACTCTCCTATCCCTTCTAGTTAGAAGCAAGTTGCAAGTGTCTGTTCTCAAACAAGTGGGCATGAAATGTTTCTACACGCAGAAATGAGAGGCTCTTTTCAAAACTCAGCTCAAAAAGCAGCAATGCTTTAAAACCCCAGAAAGAACCAGAGTGGCAATGGTAGTTTGCATTTAAGTTTGCAGGTTGCGAATGTTTGTTATGCAAAGAGCTCAAAGGATTATCTTGTTCCCTGTTCAAGGCAAGGATTAAATTATTAGCATAGCAGTTCTCAATGTGAAGGCTGAAAGTTCACATGCTGGCTTTGATGCGCGGAGTCCTTTGCCAAGAGGATGCTTCAGCCCCAATTTTGAGCATGAACATAGGAAGCTGCTTTCTTTCGGACCACTGGCCCATCTTGTGATGTGGGGCTGAAAGGAGAATGTGGGTGGGTGAAGGCTAAATTGAAAGAGAGCACTTTTGTGAGGCTGCAGAACATACTTGCTGCTTGTATGCAGAAAAGGCAGGAGCCTTGATAAGGGCTTTGATGAAAGAGTTAATTTGTAAGCACTTTAACTGATATATCAAACCAGAGATCTCCAGACTTTTCACTACAAGGGCCAGTTAATATATTATACAGATTTTCGCGGACTGAAAAAAAAGATCAGTTTTATAAATGAATTGACATTCAGGGTGCAATCCTAACCTGGAGTTAGGCCAGCCCAGTTAGGCCAGCACCGTTTGACTGGCACAAGGGACACTGTAAAGTATGTTTGGACCACTCTTGGTATCAGAGAGACCAGCACACAGACATGCGCCATCCTCCCTGACTCAGAGAATGGTCCAAACGCGCTTTATGGTGACCCTTGTGCCAGCCAAACTTTGCTAGCCTAACTCTGCCAGCCTAACTCCAGGTTAGGATTGCACCTTAAATGAATGAATAAGTTTTACTTGGATCTTTTAATGTGACATTTACAAAGAAACAATGCCATTCTTACACTGTGAAATGATATATGAGTAAAAATGTCAATTTACAACTTAAAGTAAGTTGCTGGGGGCTGGATAAAATCTGATGGCAGACCAGATTTGGCCCCTGGACCAGATTTGGAGACATCTGTCTTAAACTGAAGGGTGTTTATTTTATTAATGTGTCTTTAAATGGATCACTTCCAGGCAAATACCCCCAGTGGAGGGTGGGATTATATCCACTAAAAGGGATTATATCCACTAAAACATTACAGGCATATATAAAAAACACAGGCTCAGACAATCTCCCTTAAAAGGCAGCAGCAAGTACTACTTAAGTGATTTCTGGGAAAATGGCCTTTAAAATTAGCCTAATTCACTGCAGGGCACTGATTAAAACAAAGAGGGCATCATCCTGATTTAAAGACTGAGTGCACAATCCTAGCCTGAAGTTAGGCCGGCACAGTCAAGCCAGTAAAGTTTGGCCGGCACAAGAGCCACCGTAAAGCACATTTGGACCATTCTCGGAGTCTGTGCGCTGGCCTCTCTGACACCAAGAATGGTTCAAACATACTTTATGGTGTCCCTTGTGTTGGCCAAACTTTGCTGCCTTAACTGTGCCGGCCTAACTCCAGGTTAAGATTGCGCTCTGTAGAATGTCACGTAATCCTAACCAACTTTCCAGCACCAGGGTAAGGGCAATGCAGCTCTAAAGTAAGGGAACTAACATACCTTTAGGAGGCCTCCATTACTGCACTCCAACAGCAGGCTGCAGCACATGCCCCACTGGCACAGCTATGTCAGTGCTGGAAAGTTGTTTAGGATTACGCCCAGCGATGGGATCTGCAAATGAACAAGGGGAACACTGGGCGGGACGTAGGCGGGACTTCCGCTTGAGTGGCAGCCCGTCCGTAGCGTTCCACGGCTGCCCTGGCCTCGGGGGGGGCTCCTGCTCGCTGCGGGGGACAGGTGAGGGTCGCGCCGGATGCCTGGGCGAGCAGCAGGGGGGGTGCGCTAACCGGGGGCAGCCCCCCCCCAGGCCAGGACAGCTGCGGAACGCTACGGACGGGCAGCCAATCACGCGGAAGCCCCGCGTAAGTCCCGCCCAGCATTCCCCTTGTTCATTTCTAGATCCCATCGCTGATTATGCCCTAAATTGAATATGATGCTCGAGCCAGAGGGACTAACTGGTCAGTTCCCTTTCCCCCAGAAGGGTGACCTTGCATCTATCTGAACATAAGAGTCTGAAAGACGAGGAAGTGGCACTGAAGAAGCTCTCAGAAGGAATGTGGTGCTCTTGAGGTAATGAGTTCTTTTCTTCGCTCCCTTGTTTCTTTGTCAAACAAGGAGGGCAAGGTTAAGTAACAGACAAGTGGCTTTTGTTACACTTTCCATCAACTGCAGCTGGTTTCTGAGCCGCAACTATTTGCTGGAGGACATTAATCTAATATTTGTTGTGGAACAATGGTCACTGGGCAGCCATATTCTGCTGAAACTCTTGTACCAGAAATTTCTACAGCTTTCACAGCTGATTGACAGATAAACACTCAATGGGTGCACCCTTTCTCGGCATGGCGCTGGAGGGAAACTTTACCTGATGAATGTGCGCCTGTCATTTCAAAGACAAAGGAACCAAGGCAGGAAAGAGGTAACATAGGCTAATGAGTTCTGAGCAGTCT
The DNA here is from genome assembly GCA_029204185.1 of Lerista edwardsae. Classification (NCBI taxonomy): domain Eukaryota; kingdom Metazoa; phylum Chordata; class Lepidosauria; order Squamata; family Scincidae; genus Lerista; species Lerista edwardsae. The sequence continues at coordinate 3,211,549 of JAJKFI010000077.1, forward strand.
GTGACAGCTCGGGAGAGAGATCTTGGGGTGCTGCTGGATAACTCAATGAAGGTGTCGACCCAACGTGCGGCAGCAATTAAGAAGGTCAATTTCATGCTTGGGGGAATTAAAAAAGGGATTGAGAATAAAACAGCCAGTATTATTATACTATTGTACAAATCAATGGTAAGGCCACATCTAGAGTACTGCATACAGTTCTGGTCACCACATCTCAAAAAAGACATAGTGGAGCTGAAAAAGGAGCAGAAGAGAACGACAAAAATGATTATGGGGCTGGGGCACCTCCCTTATAAAGAAAGACTACAGCATTTGAGGCTTTTCAGTCTGGAAAAAAGACGCCTGAGGGGGGACATGATTGAGACATACAAAATTATGCATGGGAAGGACAGAGTCGATAGAGGGATGTTCTCTCTCACAATACCATAACCAGGGGGTATCCACTGAAATTGAGTGTTGGGAGAGTTAAAACAGATAAAACTGTTGTTATTATTATTACTATTTGCCTGTAAACCGCTTTGTGAACTTTGTGTTGAAAAGCGGTATATAAGTACCTGTTGATTGATTGATTGATTGATTGATTGATTGATTGATTGATTGATTG
>JAJKFI010000077.1:3212159-3263811 GCA_029204185.1 Lerista edwardsae
TTGATTGATTGATTGATTGATTGATTGATTGATTGATTGATTGATTGATTGATTGATTGATAAAAGGAAATACTTTTTTACCCAGCGGGTAATTAAGCTATGGAACTCCTTGCCACAGGAGGTGGTGATGGCATCTGGCCTAGATGCCTTTAAAAGGGAACGGGACAGATTTCTGGAGGAAAAGTCCATCGTGGGCTATAGGACTTATTACCCCCCGATTACCAATGCTGTAGCCAATTTTCTTAGTGAGATAATGAACCTAACTCTAACCCTTCAATTTAATAGTTGCGGCTGTTTATGTTAATATTTCTTGTATGCCAATAAAGGTTCTTGACTTATAGGCTATGATGGGTTGGGCAACCTCCTTACATTAATAGTAGGCTACTTCAGAATGTCAGGTGCAAGGGAGTGGCAACAGGATGCAGGTATCTAGTTGACTTGTGTGCTCCCTGAGGCACCTGGTGGGCCACTGTGAGAGACAGGAAGCTGGACTAGATGGGCCTTTGGCCTGATCCAGCGGGGCTCTTCTTATGTTCTTACGAGGGATATTGGTTCACCTCATATTTACCTCAGAATTTTACCTCAGAAATTTACCTCAGAATGCCAGATACAAGGGAATGGCCAAAGGATGCAGGCATCTTGTTGTCTACTGGGCTCCCTGAGGCATCTGGTGGGCCACTGTGAGATACAGGAAGCTGCACTAGATGAGCCTTTGGCCTGATCCAGCAGGGCTCTTCTTATGTTAGTAACACTCTGTGTCCAATCCTATCTCCCACCATATTATGCTAAGCAGCTGGATTGCATGCTATAGTGGAGGGGAGGGTGACCAAATGGCCAAGGAAAGGTGAGTAAAAACCCAGAGTGCAATCCTAAACTGCACTGGATCAGCGCAGCCAGTGGGCCTGCCTGGGGAGCCTCCCTGAGGCAAGGGCACATTGGGTTCCTCAGATCTGTGCCTACTGTATAGCCTGAGTGCCCTCGCATTGGTGCTAGTGCTGTTGGGCTGACTCAGGTGTCTAGCATCGGCCCAATGGCCCCAGTCTGTGTGAAAGCAGAGAAGGTGCCAACAAGGCCAATTCATGGGGTATTTGGGGGAGATTTGGGCAGGGAGAGGGGGACAGGATGGGGTGAAACCTGGTTTCAAAAGTGCATGCCAGGATCCTATCCCTGTTTTCCCAGCCCGATGGTTCCACCTCTCCTCAAACTGCAAGTCCACTAAAGCAGGTTCAAGGAGACCCACCGACAGCCAGGTGGCCTACAGAGCGCTAAGTAAAATATGTCTCTTGTGGCAGTGACAGGATCTGGGAATGAGGAAGTGGAACGCTGGGAGGGACTTACGCGTGATTGGCAGCCCGTCCGTTCCGTTCCGCTGCCTGCCCTGGCCTCGGGGGGCTGCCCCCAATTGGCGCGCCCAGGCACCCGGCGCGCGCCCCACCCGTCCCCCCTGGCGAGCAGGCGCACCGCCGAGGCCAGGGAAGCCACGGAACGGAACAGACGGGCAGCCAATTACGTGTACGTCCCGCCCCGCGTCCCACTTCCTCATTCCCAGATCCCGTCACTGTCTTGCGGGTAGATGAAGCCAATGGCTCCAAAGTAGGCGACAGTGGCAGGACATTTATGGTGTCACTGTGGCACTTGCCGCGGTGGATTGCGAGAACTGCTGTTTCATTCATTTGAAAGCACAGTTGTGTCAGAATAACCCTGCAGGTGGAAAGCTTATGTGCCAAGGAGATTATTAGGTTAGAAGCCAACTTCAAGGTGCGGAAGCTTCATATCTGCAGGGAACGTTCTGAGCATGGAAATAATAAACTCCATACATTAGCTGTGGCTGCTTGGCTCATAAAAAGAATATCTCCAGCTAACGTCTCCCGTGGTGAGTCATCCCTGCCCTAGCCTATACTACAGTTTTTTTATTTTCATGGCCTTAAAATTTCATGAAACTTTTTGTTTTCATGGCCTTAAGAAAAAAATATATAGTATACAAGAGGAGCCTTTTATCTTATCTGCCCTTTATCTTTTATCTTATTTTATCATTATTTCGTTCCCAGAACCCTTGCAGATTAAAAAAAATCCACGGGTAATTAAACCCGCAGATTTAGTCTACACCCCAAACCTATGCTCTGGTCAGGTCCCGAGGGCTTTCTGAGGCTCACCAAGGCCACGTGGATCCTCTCAAGGCCTCAGTGGGCCTCAAATGGCAGTTACCGCCCAAAAAAAAGGTACTTCTAGTTTTCAGGAAAAGCCAAAGTGACATTTTTCATGCCTTATAAGCAGCAGTGTTATGCTGCCGGAACGCTGGGCGGGACATCCGGGTGATCGACAGCCCGCCTGTCGTGTTTCACAGCATTACGCCGTTTGCGTAACGTACGCAAGCAGCGTAATTGGTTACGCAAATGGCGTAATGCTCCGGAACGCGATGGGAGGGCTGTCGATCACCCGGATGTCCCACCCAGTGTTCCGGCAGCATAACACCGCTGCTTATAAGCATTGGGGTGTGTTTTTGGCCGTAATAGCCATTCTGAGGCCTGAAGAGGCTGCGGGAGACCCGCCTGGACCCGCCTCCGCCAGGGATAAAATGCAATCGTGGAAGTCACCACTGGGTCACACCCCCTTATGAGGCCACTCCACCCCTTCCCCCCCCCACCCAGGAACTCCCTCCTGCCCCGCCCAGAATCCCCGGAACACTGGCAAGGAGTAACCTTACCTCCTGCCAACATCGCGTCACTGCCTTCGGGTGGCGAGGGGCTGGTGGTGCCACAATGCGGGTAGTAACAGCTTACCGCCCATGTTGCACAAGCCTTCCAGAACTTTTACAACACCAGTGCGAGCGATATGCTTGTACCGTTTGCGCTGGCGGGCTCTGGGCTGAGCCATAAGTAGAACGCAGCCAGCAATTTTTGTGTATCTACTGTAGGCTTAGTTTATCTATCCAGTGCCATTTCTATCACGGCTGCAGCTGTTCCCACCCCTCATTTGTTTTTGTCGGGGAGATATTCTTCTCCTGTATTGCACTACTCCAGAGCTTAATAGTTTTACAAAAGCTCAGATTCTTCTATCATGTGATTCATTAAAAAAAGGCTTTTTATGACTAAGGGAAGGATGAATGGACTCTTTGTGCTAGCCCATTTTAATAAAGCTGTACATAACCTTGGTATTATCTTGCCCCTCCCTTTCTTTTTGCAGTGTAAGTGACCTAAAACAAACAAATTCTACCCCAGATTAACAAAGCTCTTCTTTTGCTCCTGGTCAAGATCAATGCTAAGGCACACTGTTCCATACCCTAGCCTAGAACCTGTACCTCTTAATTTAAAAAGCAAAACTAGTTACAAGTGGCATTCTTGTCTTTCCTCTTATCATTTCATTTTGGAAGTCTTATGAAATTCTCCACAGTGTCTTCATAGACTTGGGATTCTGATCTTCTCTCCAAAATGGCACTAATGCATTAGCAATCCACCATTCTTCAGGGCTTTTTTTGAACATTTTTTTTGTTCTGAAAAAGCTCACAGTATCTACAGAGAAACAGTATACAAGAGACAGGAATAGCAGCTAAGTGACTCAGAGCACAATCCTAACCTGGAGTTAGGCTGGCACAGTTAGGCCAGCTAAGTTTAGCCAGCACAAAGGCCACTGTAAAACACGTTTGGACCATTCCTCGAGTCAGGGAGGATGGTGCATGACTGTGTGCTGGCCTCTATGACTCAGAGAGTGATCCAAACATACTTTATGGTGTCCCTTGTGCAGAGGCAGATCTAAGAGGCAGAAGAGGCAGAAGATCTAAAGAGGCAGAAGCCTTACCCTGTCATGTAAATCCCTCCTCTCCCTTGCTGCTGTAGCCAGTAAGCAACGCCAAGATGTTGCTGTTCCCTGTGAGGATTGGCTAAAACGGTGCAGGAGAGGAGTGATTTTCACTGCAAGGTAAGGCTTCTTGCAAAACTTAGAGCCTTGCCCTCCCTGTAGATCCGCCTCTGCCCTTGTGCCAACCAAACGTTGCTGGCCTAACTCCAGGTTAGGATTGTATTCTCGGGGTTGGGGGAGAATATTGAGGTTGTGAGAGCCTCATCCCAACAAATCATTGCAACATGACCAATGAGAGGCAATAGGCACCACTGTGTATACTTACTAAACATATATCCGTATCTTTTTTTCTGGGTTTACATGGAACTCCAGTGCAGCATATATGCATTGATTGAGGGCCCAATCCTATGCCTTGGGGCTTGCACACTACCCCAGGAACGGCGATGGCTCGCATTAACGGATCACATGTTGTCCCAGCAATGGCTGTTGAAGGTGTTCCTGGGCAGGGGGAGGGCAGGGAGGGGGTGAAATTGGGTGGGGCAGGTGGCCCAGGGGGCAGTTCCAGCTCAGGAGGAGAATGGTGATGGCAGCAGCACCTGCCACCAAATCCTATCCTTCCTCCCATGCCTGAAAGCTCTACATGGGCCATTTGAACCTACGCCAGCGATTGACCAACTGCAGATCCAAGTAGCCCGATAGGGGCTGCCTGGTCCCCTGAGGTCCCCTGAACTAATGTTCCCTTCCCCCAAAGAAGCATCCAGCTAGCTCATTGGCCCTGCAGGATACAGCGCCAGCCTTGTCTGCATCGCTGCATCACTCTGTGGGCAGGCAGTTTAAGATCGGACTGTAAATCACATAGTGCAAAAGGGAAGGCTCTTTTTACATCTGTTAACTGCACCAGTATATTTTAATTGTTTTAATCTTTTTTTTAATTGTATTTACTGTTAATTGTATTTTACATGGTATTTTTATTATTGCTCACGGTTTTGAGCACCAGAAAAGCAGTATAAACATCTTTTAAATAAATAAATTTATTAAGAGCACAGTCCTGGAGTTAGGCTGGCACAGTTAGGCCAGCAAAGTTTGGCCAGAACTATTTAGAAGGTACAGATCCAAGGAACCCATAGGGGAGACTGGAGCCTCCCCTGGGGCAAGGGTGCAAACATGCCCTTGCCCCAGGAAGGCTCCCCGGCACAGAGGCAGATTTACAGGGGCGGCAAAGCTCTAAGTGTTGCAAGAAGCCTTACCCTGTCATGTAAATCCCTCCTCTCCCTTGCTGCTGTTATGTAGCCAGTAAGCAACGCCAAGATGTTGCTGTTCCCTGTGAGGACTGGCTAAAACGGTGCAGGAGACGAGTGATTTCCACTGCAAGGTAAGGCTTCTTGCAAAACTTAGAGCTTTGCCCTCCCTTAGATCTGCCTCTGCCCCAGCACACCTGAGGTGTGCTGGATATGGTGCAGGCCCACCGGCCTCACCATTTAGGAGTGTACTCTTAATCAGTATTCACTTGTGCATTGAACTTGCAGTGACTATTGAGGTTCTCAGTGGTGGTCTACCTCATCCCAGTTGCTTCCTCAGTTGCATCCTCAGTTGCATCCTCATGCAAGTGAGTGGCAACAGGATGCAAGCATCTTGTTATCTCATGCCTCCCTGGGGTACCTGGTGGGGCCGCTGTGAGATACAGGAAGCTGGACTAGATGGGCCTTTGGCCTGATGTAGCAGGGCTCTTCTTATGTTCTTATCCCTGTTACTGGAGATCCTTCCAAGTCGAGATGGCGGAGACTGAACTATAGGATCCTCTGCCTGCAAAGCACAGGCTTCACTATGAACTACGGTCCTTCCTATGACACGTAGCCAGAGGGGGGGTGGCAGAATGCCATGTAAGCAGCCCCTCCCACTTGCTATCAGAGCCAGGCGTTACCATCGCTGCCCAGAATGGGCACTAGGAAGTACTTTTTTACCCAGCGGGTGGTTAGTCTGTGGAACTCTTTACCACAGGAGGTGGTGATGGCATCTGGTCTAGATGCCTTTAAGAGGGGTTTGGACGGATTTCTGGAAGAAAAGTCCATTGTGCGCAGTGGTGGGATTCAAATAAATTAACAACTGGTTCTATGACGTCATAGCCAGAGCCAAAAAAAAACCGAAGCCCGCCGAGGTAAGCGAGTGGGCTGGGCCCGGCCATTTAACAACCGGTTCTATAGAACCTGGGCGAACCCTCTGAATCCCACCACTGATTGTGCGCTATAGGCCATGATGGATTGTGCAACCTCCTTACATTAGTAGTAGGCTACTTCAGAGTACCGGGTGCAAGGGAGTGGCAGCAAGATGCAAGCTTCTTGTGTCTCGTGCCTCCCTGGGGCACCTGGTGGGCCGCTGTGAGATACAGGAAGCTGGACTAGATGGGCCTTTGGCCTGATCCAGCACGGCTCCTCTTATGTTCTTATTAATGGCTTGACAGAGAGTGAGAGGGGCCTCGTACACAGCATGTTGTAGTGCCTGCGTACATACCCTTATGGCTACGCTACTTGATGAGACATATTGTATTGCTCTGGGACTGCAAATTGAAAAGAAATCCATAAGCAAGTGAAAGAAGACAACATCACAGTTAAACGTCCACCCTGCTATTCTGCCATACAAAGAATTGCAAATGTGCCCTCCAGAAGCTTGACAGAATGGAAATAATATTTTGTGATCTTGTTATTTCTGGGGCCGTGTTGATCTTACAGCTCACAAGCCCAACAGTGTGATGCAGCCTTGTGGGGTTTTATAATGTTATCCAGCATTTTGACACGTGGGCCTCCACCACTTAATTCTCGCTTCCCGCACCTTCTTCTTCTCCCCTTAGGACGGAGGCCACAAACACTGTCTGTTCAAGTGAATGGCACCTGTTTCAACAGCCAGCCTCTTTAAATGCTTGTTGAATCAGCAGCCGATCATGAGAGTTAAATAGGTTAAGAAGGGGAATTATGCTCTAGTGATGGTGTACAAATTGGATCAGCAGGCGCCTGGAGAAAATCCTGCACAGGCTTGTTCAATGGGACCTCGCACCTGCCTCCTGCCACATCTCACTGCCTTTCCTTACACTCCAAGGCTTAGTAGCCATGGGAACAGGATGAAGGAAGGTGTGCGATGGAGGGGAACTGAGCTACGACAATCCTCAAGCCACTTACTACACTGGAGAACTGTCAGATGTGTCGACAGGGTTACCAGAGGCTTGTGATTATTATTCATAATATTTATATTCTTCAGCAGAAAGCTTCACAAAACAGTTTACATAACAAATGGCCCAATCCTTACTAGCAGTGTCTCCTAAAGTGTGGGTCAGGACCCACCATAGGAACATAGGAAGAGCCCTACTGGATCAGGCCAAAGGCCAATCTAGTCCAGCTTCCTGTATTTCACAGTGGCCCACCAGATGCCTCAGGGAGCACACAAGAACACAAGATGCCTGCATCCTGTGGCCTCTGTATCTGGCATCCTGAGGTAAATTTCTGAGGTAAAATTCTGAGGTAAATAAAACAATTTGCTATCCTGTCTGTTTGGGATCTTTCTTTCCCCTCATAAGAAGATCCTTGCTGGATCAGGCTAAAGGCCCATCTAGTCCAGCTTCCTGTATCTTCCAGTGACCCACCAGGTGCCTCAGGGAGCACACAAGACAACAAGATGTCTGCATCGTGTTGCCACTCCCCTGCACCTGCCATTCTGAAGTAGCCCATTACTAAGGTAAGGAGGCTACACAACCCATCATGGCTCCCTGAGGCATCTGGTGGGCCACTGGGAGATACAAGAAGCTGAATCACGTCCAGGAAGGGGGTTACGATTCGGCAGGCACCACTGCTACCAAACCCACCCATCTCCATAGATCCACTAGCCATCATAGCACTGCATGGCAATAGCTCCTAGTGCCGCCTTACCCCCCCTCCTCCACTCCCAAAACAAATCCTGACTTTTCCCTCCAGCCCTGAAAGAAGCTGGCCATTTTGGTGGCTAAGGAACTTGGAGCCCCTTGGCTGCCTCCTGCCAAAAAAAACAGGGAGATAGAAGTTCTGGTCCTCAGCCAGACCTGAGCTTCCTGTTTCCCCTCCTGGAAGAAGCCAGAACTGGCAGAACGGAAACATGATGTCAAAAATGATTACTGGGCTGGGGCACCTTCCTTATGAGGAAAGGCTACAGTGTTTGGGACTCTAGAAAAAGGCACCTGAGGAGGGACATGATTGAGATGTACAAAATTATGCATGGGACGGATAGAATGGATAGAAGTATGTTGTTTTCCCTCTCTCACACCACCAGAACCAGGGGACATTCACTGTTGGGAGAGTGAGAACAGATAAAAGGAAATACTTTTCTACCCAGCTGGTACTTAATCTGTGGAACTCCTTGCCACAGGATATGGTGATGGCATCCAGCCTAGGTGCCTTTAAAAGGGAACTGGACAAATTTCTGGAGGAAAAGTCCATCATAGGCTACAGGCCATGATGGGTAATGCAACCTCCTTGTTGTAGAAGTAGGTTACCTCAGAATACCAGATACAGGGGAGTGACAATGAGATGCAGCCATCTTGTTGTCTTGTGTCCCCTCTGAGGCATCTGGTGGGCCACTGTGAGATACAGGAAGCTGGACAGATAAAAGGGCCTTTGGCCTGATCCAGCGGGGCTCTTCTTATATGTTCTTACACACATGCCCTGATTAATTTGTAACACTTATAACTGCAGCTTGCACCCTATCTAGCCTCCCACATGCTGCAGGCCAAAACAAAAGGGCTTGTGGGTGACCACAGACAACATCGCCACTATGTGCACTACCGTTGCCAAAGAGAGGCACCTTGGAAACAATCACAGTCAAACATGTGAGCTCCACTCACAGGTCCACCACCTCACTCGCCAGACTACAGAGTTGGCCTTGCAAATGTATTTTTTCACTCGCTCCAGCCTGTTGCATAGCAGCTCAAGTGTGTTTAGAAACATGGCATGAATCACTGTGGAATTTGTTACCTGTCTGTTTCCCCATCGCTAGCACTTATGAGATCACTTTTATTGAAGGAGGAAGGTGTGGCAATCTCTTTGGCGAGGGAGCTCTACCCATCTGCAACCATTTTCTATTCTTAGAAAACGTCTGGTAGTTAAACAGTGAGAGTGTCACACCAGGACAAACAGCACCAAGGGTCTGTCTTATTGTATAGGGTTTGCATTTTGTTGTTGGCCATGGGGTTTTGCTGTTTGGTGAAAAGGAATGAATGGGAAGTTCTAAATGCAATTTTTCCCCTCAAAGAAATAAAACCCCGGTCTACCCACTCACATTAAGAACGTAAGAACATAAGAAGAGCCCTGCTGGATCAGACCAAAGGCCCATCTGGTCCAGCTTCCTGTATCTCACAGTGGCCCACCAGATGCCACAAAGAGCACACGAGACAACAAGATGCTTGCATCCTGTGGCCACTCCCCTGCACCTGGCATTCTGAAGTAGCCTACTAGTAACGTAAGGAGGTTGCACAACCCATCATGGCCTATAGCCCACAATGGACGTTTCCTCCAGAAATCTGTCCTGTCCTCTTTTAAAGAACCTAGGCCAGATGCCATCACCACCTCCTGTGGCACGGAGTTCCACAGATTAATTACCCGCTGGGAGCCCTGGGAATATTCATAAAAATCTCTTTATCTCAAGAATCCGAACAACAACCCTGCAATGCAGGTCCTAGAGAAAGCAGATCTATTGACTTTCAATCATGCCTTGGTCATGTCCCAATCAGACTTCTGCAATATGAGGGGCTTCCTGTGATGGGCATTTGGAAACTTCATTGGGTGCAGAATATTGGGCCAGTTGCTCTGACTCAGCCTAGCCCACCTCACATGTCCGCTCGGGTTAGGTTCCTGGAAACTCTCACATATAGTGAATTTGCAGATTTTGCATGGGATCAGTGGGGTTCGGTGCAAGGGGTGCCTTATCTGCCATCAGAAGAATCCAGCAGAGACCCTCAGGAAGCCAGCAGAGTGCAGCAGGAAGGGCCAAAACATCTCTGAATGCTACAGAGACCTTCCAGAGGCTGCAGGGAACTTCAGAATGGTGCCTGCAGGCAGCTCAGACCACACGGCCAGCAGATGCAGCTATTTTAAAGGAGTCCACAGTGGTCGCAGGTGCCATTCTGAAGGCCCCTGCAGCCCTCTGCATAGTGGATAACGGGGACAGAGGTGCAGATAACGAGGTAGGTAGCAATTCTGCTCTTTGCAGACAAGCAAATTCACAGATTCGCATATAAAGAGGATTGACTGCAAACAGTCCTGCTATATAGTCGTCTATATGGATTAGCTGTCAGGTGCTCAGTGCCAGATGCTCAGCAAAGGTGGGCCAGTGAGAGCAACAAAGAATGCCAAAATGAGACAAAGCAGTAAGAGGCAGGCAAGCAGGGAATGCACACAGGCTAAGAGCAGAGGCGGGCCGGGCCGGGAGCGCGCCCCGTGGCAAGGCGACGAAACCGTGCCCCCGTGCGTCTCCCCGCCACACCTCCCTGCACCCGGAAGAGCTCCATTTCGGAGCGTTCCAGTCGCACAGGAGGGCGGGAGGGCCACAAAGCGCCCGGACTCCACGCAATGGCACCGCCCAGCACCCATGCGGCTTGCCATCCCTGCACCCCCCTGGATCCGTGACTGGCCAAGAGGGAGGGGGAGCTTGAAGAGAAATCAAGCGGCTTCTCTTGGCAACCTGCTATTGGGATACGTGAGGAGAGACTTGCTGCCAGTCAGGGTAGACAATGATGGGCCAGGCAGACTGACGCTTGACAAGTGTAAGGCTGCTTGATTGGTTCGTATGACTTTGCATACAGGCAGTTGCATGCCTTTAATTTAATTTTCAATAAAAGCTACGCTACTATAGTGTAGCTACAGCTGGGTGACAGCTCAGTTAGTACTGGGCTGGGTGAACCTTTTGCCTGACCCACCAGGGATTTCCTTGTGAAACAATGGCCACACACGCTCCTTTTTGTCCAACGCAAATGGTAACTTTGTTAAAATGGGCATGCAGCTTACCTATGGCCAGCCCATCCCTGTGGCACAGGTTGTGGTAGCAGCAGCTTGTAAGAGGTCCGGGGGGCGGGGGCGGCAGATTTGGGATGCCTTTCATTCCAAATCTGCTGCCACCATTGCCACCTCCCTCCAACCTGCCACCCAAGCAAGCCACAACAATCTGCTTCCTGCTTGCTCAAGCCAGAAACAGATTTTCCACTCCTTGCCACGCACTGCCATCGAACTAGGAAGAGTGCTGTGCCTGTAACCAGTAGCACAGCTACAGGGGGAACCGTGCAGTAAGTACTGCAGTAGCCACAGTGCACCATGTAACCACCACCGCCTTGCCGTCACAGCCATTCTGGGCAGCAACGGCAACATGCAGCACATTGCTTTCGCTGCCCAGAATGGCTCCAACAGCGAGGGGGTGTGGTTGCATGGCGTATTGCAAGGGCCTGCAATCAGTGGTGTCATTCAAATGATTTAGGAACAGGAACTCACTTTTGATTGGCACTTGTCGGGAACCTGGAACCAGCCATGGAGCCCGTTAGGAACCGGAACGCCCATTCTGGTCCATTCCCCCTGAATGACTTCGCTGCCTGCAATATATACTGCATCACCACCCCACGGCCATAGCTATGCTACTCTCTAAAACTGAAACTGGAAGACCCTCCTCTGGGTGTGACGGCAGCACAAGAGCTAGCAAGGTAAGGGTTTTGTTTAATATTTGTTTGTTTGTAACACAGAAGCCACAGACCCAAGGCAGCATCAGGAAATGTTCTGGGTCACGCCGTCCCTGATCTTACCTTGCAGCGAATAATGGAGGTCATCTATGACGGTGGAAGGCAGTTCTTCCATGGCTGGTGAAAGATCTGGAGATGCCATGTTTTGTCACTCTAGGAGGACTGAAAGCTCATTTCAGCTGCCAAGGGAAAACAGAAAAGACGACATTAGGAAACTAGCATATCTGGATTACCCATTCAACACTTGCAGGGGGAAAAAAAGGCTGTAGCCATAGCTTTCTGTTGCTTTCCAAGGACAGCGTTTCGTAGATTATCTGGACAAAGCCTCCTTTCTTGAATCAGAAAGTCGCTAGTTGTCCTTTCAGGTTCGATTCAGACTCTTTCTAACAGCTGGATAAGCTCCAGGTTTGGAGCAGCCTCTGCTCCAAGACAGGAAAATAAATCTGAACTCAAAGATCTGAAGCTCAGATTTGAAGGGATACAGAAAAGATCAGAGAACCCAGACTCAGATTGTTGACAGACCTTCCTTGCTTCTTTCAGGGAATGCAGACCCATCCACCCCAAGGGGCAGAGCTCTCCTCTCTCTCTCTTTCTTTTGCTCTCTTCTCATTAAATCTTTCACTTTGCTGAGTTCTTTTTCAGCTCAGCAATTATTATAGGAGGCTGAAAACAAAAGTAGCTGAGCCCAGGAAAGATGAGACAATTAAAATGTAACAAAGAAAGTGATTTTGGCTGACAAAACAAAATTCTTGCCCTATCTGTATCTTAGCTACCACAGTGTACCCCCTGGAAACTCTTTTGCAACAGAGTTTATTTTTCAGCCCCGGGGTCATCTTTCTCCTGGAAGCTTCTCTCATCAATCACACAACTCCACATATTTTCACTGCTGTGCCCAGTGCCATTGCACTGCCAAATGGATATACATTTTCACATACTCGCCTGAAATAGGTCTGTTCGGTTTGCCAGGTAAACTATGCAAATACAAGGAAAAAAGAATAGAGGCCAAACAAACCTGACCTTCACCCTACAGGCAAAAAAACAAAACAAAACGCAAAACATTTATGGCACTCCCTTTTGTGGCAGATGTCCACTTTGCCCCGTTTATCATTACGAATTGCTTCTTCTCTACATTCCTTAATTCTGCCTTGGGAAAAATGAACCCCTTTGTTCGATTTACTCACAACAGTGTAAAGACAGTGGTACCCAAATTTTTTCGACTGGTGGCTCCCTTGACCTGCTGGACCATTGGTCACAGTTCCCATTAGGGCTATGATCCTAGACGTTATATGGCATGGCATATTTTTCACAAGGATTTCGTGGCTCCCCGACTGGTTTCGTGGCTCCCTGGGGAGCCGCGACTCAGTTTAGGAACCACTTGTTAAAAAAAACCCAAATCTTCTAGAACTTTCTTTGTAGAACTCAAACTCATTTCATAGAGTGGGCCAAAAAGCATTCATAATGCCTGTTGAGGGCCGGAAGCAGCGGTGTCATCCTGGCGGAATGGCCCGGTACGCCGTTCCACTAGTTCCGCGGACGGGCCCAGGCCGCGCCGCCGCTCCCAAGGACGGGCGAGCTGCTCCTGGGCCCGCCGGCCCGCCCTCCTGTGCGTCCGAATCGCTTTGAAATGGAGCAATTCGAGGCACGGGGAGGCATGGCTGGCCTCCGCCATAGGGGCGGAGGGCTGCCAATCATCCGGGCGTTCCGGTTCCTGGCACGCCCGGATGACGTCTCTGACCAAAAGTGATGTCATTAAGCAGGAAATGATGCAGTTAAGTATGAAATGATGTCATTAAGCAGGTGATGATGACCAGAAGCAAGCCCTTTTTTTCTCACTTAGCAATTCATTAGCTGCAAATGACAGAATGGAAAATACGCATATCTTGACCATATTTTTCAAGATATGGGACAGTCTACATAGGCTGTCACAGGGGCTGCTCTTTTAGCTGTGACGCCTCAGCACAGCTCAGCAGCTGATGGTGGTGCTGGGAGAGCCCGAGGGCTGAATAAACAGCTTCCAAGGGCCACATCTGGCCCTCGGGCCTTATGTCAAACATAAATATACCTGATCTAATACAAAGAAAAGTGTTCACAATTAACCAGTGGAGGTCCTTGCCTCAAAGTGTCCTATTAGACAGATATTAATCTAAAGAAGACAAGATGGCTATATGGAGCACTGATCTGTCACCTGCAATTCACCTTGCTACTGAAACAGGGTATTAACCCGGTATGCAGCGGTGTTATTCTGCCAGAACGCTGGGCGGGACATCCGGGTGATCGACAGCCCGGCCGTCGCATTCCGCAGCATTACGCCGTTTGCGTAACCAATTACGCCGCTTGCGTACGTTATGCAAATGGTGGAACACTGCAGAACACGACAGGCGGGCTGTCAATCACCCGGATGTCCCGCCCAGCGTTCCGGCAGAATAACACCGCTGCCAGTATGTATCCTTCGTCTACCTTCGCTGGAGACGCACTCGCCTACTCCAGTATGTATCCACCTTACATCCTATTTTATTAATGCATGTATCCACCTGGTTCTAACGTTGATTCTCTTTCTTTACATCCTACTTTATTAATGCACTGAAACACACATACATCACCCACTTCTCTCTCTCTCTCTTTCTTTACATCCTACTTTAGAGCTCGCCAGTATTTTTGTTGCGTAAACAGTCATAAACTGTGCGTACTATCAAAGATGACCTATTGCTGTCCTACAGGGTTGGAAACATTTGGGGGCCTAATGTACAACCAAGGGGGTTCATGGTCTTGATGGGTATTAACCCGGATGGTCCCGATGGTGGGTGTGCTGTTATATCCCCCAAACCTGGGTATTTTTATACCTGTCTGGCACAATTAATTATCCTATCAGGATAAAGGTCAGTTTCTCCTATAAGGATTGCATTACTAGCTGAATGGAACCTTCTTGATTAGATTTGCATTCCTGACCCCAGCTATGACCTCACACCTTTTGCAAGCCATATTGGCCTAACCGAAGGTGGATGCATACCGGGTTAATACCCTGAAACAGTACATCTCTCTGCCTCGTAGCTTTCTCAAGAAAAGACAGGCTGCAAGAGAATACCATCATGGCCTGGATTGGAAGCCAGCTCTCCCATTTCCAGAACGAGCCACCTGGGATCTATGCTTTTTTAATGGTCTTGGAAAGGAAATGCAGTAACATCTACTGAGAAGCCACTTCCACTGGCGGCCCAGATTATTTATTTATCATCCAACCAAGCGTTGCAAATCTTTTTATTCCCTCCATGCCAAGACTTTTCCATATTCGCTAAAGAAGAACATTCGCAGCAACACACTGTTTCGAGCCAAGACTGAAAACTTCCCAGGGTTAACACTGCAGGTCCGTAACAGATCCGTACTGCTGGCTTCCAGTTTCATTTTTAATATTGAACCGAGATCTTGTCTGTTTTATCTTTGAACACAATGGGAGGAGAGTCAGTAGTATCAGGTTGGCTGCCAGCAATTTTTATAAAAAAGAATTTTTTTCATATTCTCTTATAATCTTGTATAATCTTGTGATTCTTGAGACTTGTTCTGTATTTCATTTTTTAATTGTTTAATTTTTTATTATTGTTTTTAGGGCACAATCCTAACCAACTTTCCAGCACTGACATAGCTGTGCCAATGGGGCATGTGCTGCATCCTGCAGTGTAGTAGTAAACATGGAGGCCTCCTCAAGGAGTCTGGATATGGACATTAGTCTGTTCCCTTAACTTGGAGCTGCATTGCCCTTACCCCGGTGCTGGAAAGTTGGTTAGGATTGTGCCCTTAATGTCATAATCCACTGTGGTTAACCACACTGGGAGAAAGTCAGTATAGCTTTAAATCAGTGGTTCCCAAACTGTGGGTCAGGACCCACCAGTGGGTCACGAGCCAATTTCAGGTGGGTCGCAAAGCACCTAGAGCAGCCATATTAAAGTATGGGAAGATAGGATGCTGGAAAGGAGGAGGGCTGGGTGGCTGTTTTGCTTGCGTCAAGGTGGTAAATAGGATTTTTTCCTTTCTGATTAACTTTGCTATTTGAAAATGACTGAGAAATAACCCAACTAATTGCTGCATTCTCAGAAAAGCAGTGACAGACTTTATTTTCCTGGGCTCCAAGATCACCGCAGATGGTGACTGCAGCCATGAAATTAAAAGACGTTTACTTCTTGGGAGGAAAGCTATGGCGAACCTAGACAACTTAATCAAAAGCCGAGACATCACCCTGACAACAAAGGTTCACATAGTCAAAGCAATGGTTTTCCCAGTAGCAATGTATGGATGTGAGAGCTGGACCATAAGGAAGGCAGAGCGCCGAAGAATAGATGCTTTTGAATTATGGTGTTGGAGAAGACTCTTGAGAGTCCCCTGGACTGCAAGGAGGTCCAATCGGTCAATCCTACAGGAAGTCAAGCCCGATTGCTCCCTGGAAGGACAAATCCTGAAGCTGAAGCTCCAATACTTTGGCCACCTCATGAGAAGAAAGGACTCTTTAGAAAAGACCCTCATGCTGGGAAAGATGGAAGGCAAAAGGAGAAGGGGGCGGCAGAGAATGAGATTGTTAGACAGTGTCACCGAAGCAACGAACATGAAATTGGGCGAACTCTAGAAGCTAGTGGAGGACAGGGAGGCCTGGAGTGCTGTGGTCCATGGGGTCTCAAAGAGTCGGACACGACTTAGCGACTGAACAACAACAGGAAAGCAGCAGGCTCTGGCGTCACAATGACGGTACTTCTGGCCATGACATCACTTCTGGTGGATCCTGGATATTTTTGTCATTCAAAAAAGTAGGTCCTGATGCTAAAAAATTTGAGAACCACTGCTTTAAATAAATAATAAATCTGCACGTGCAGAAGAATTGCATGACACTGTTTTCCATAGAAACCACATCACAAGCCTGCATACACCTAACCATGTGATTCTGCTGTATGTATGTTGGCTATTACACAAGGAAGACTTATCCTCTTCTACACTATACCACTTCCTAAACAAGTGATGGCGAACCTATGACATGCGTGTCAAAGCTTACACACCACAAAGTTTGGGGTGACATACCATAATTCACTAATGACTGACAAAAACTGAGTTTGTTTTACTCATTTTTCATTTTTGTAATTATTTGACGTTTCTGTATATAATACTCAGCACCATACATGTAATGATCAGACTGTATTTTTTGTTTAAATAAATGAATATAAAGAATAGTTTCTCTTTTGTTTGGGAGGGAGGTTGACACACCAGCAGAGTCGAGTTAAGCATTTTCCAAGTTTTGACACACTGCATCCAAAAGGTTCACCATCACTGTCCTAAAGTATACCACTTCAGCCTGCAACTAGGGGATCACTTTGACCTGGTTCAGATGATTTGCTGGACCTCCTGAACTAAAGAGATTCTGCTAGAGAAGGAAGGAACTATGGGCACAATCCTAACTTGGAGTTAGGCCGGCACAGTTAGGCCAGCAAAGTTTGGCTGGCATAAAGGATACTGCAAAGTATGTTTGGATCACTCAGACTCAGAAGGGCCAGCACACAGATGTGCACCTGACTCAGAGAGTTCCAAATGTGCTTTACGGCGGCTCTGGTGCCGACCAAACTTTGCTGGCCTAACTGTGACAGCTTAACTCCAAATTAGGATTGAGCTTTATATCTCAAAGAAAGCATGTCCAGATGATACATAGGCAGATAAGTAATGTCCACCTTTTTAGTACAGGCATGTCCCAGTATCCGCTGGGGTTCCGTTATAGACCCCACCATAGATACCTGAAACTGTGGATACAGGAAATGCATTTTTAAAGATAGGGGAACATTAGCGGTTTTGCTGCAACAACGTTTTTTAAAAAAAGATTCGTTTAATGTTTCTCTATCTTTGTAATCTCAATATCCACGATATCTGTGAATAACTGAAACCGTGGCTACCAAATCAGTGGATACTGGGGCACACCTGTATATTTCAACAGACAGAGAACTTACTGAGAATGGTGTGCCTTACTGAGAAAACTACGCCTCCAATTCCAGCTTGGGAAACACTGTTAATTTTTTTAAACATGAGACCAGGTTAAAATCAGAACCCATAGTGGTGATTATTTTAAAAGGATTTTGGAAGAAAATTAGATGTAATTACGGCGTGATAAAAATTATCCATGCCTGCTACACGAAAATAAGTACTGATTTATAAATCAGACAATAAAAGAGCAAGATTTTGTTGACTCCAGAAAGTGAGACTTTGCATTCCTGTATATTTGGCTTGGAAGCTGGCCACTGTTATATAAATAGACATGCTGCTAGAAACCCATTGGGAAAAAGAAAATAGTTTTTTGCCTGTCCTGAATAATACAATGGAAGCCTCTTGCTCAGAAGAAGAAAAAGATAATCGTATAATTAGTAATCTGACTTGCACATTGCACATCTATCTGTTCCCCCAGCACTTTATATCTAATTATGTATGTTAAAAGCTAGCTCCCAAAATCTCAACATACTCTAGTGTGACCAAGACAGGATAGGACCACCCAGGCCTTTAGCTGGGCTCACTGGAGTTCCTCTGTGTAAGAAAAAGTTTAGCTTCTACATCAGTGGTGTCTTTTTCTTTCTCCCTGGTTGCCATTCAGGGCGCAATCCTACAGCGCCCTAGAACCAACGCAGGCTGCTTGTGTCAGCTTTGTGGTGTCGCGAAAGTGCCGTAAGGCAGTTTCATACCAGCGCAGGCAGCGGTGTCATGCAGCCGGAATGCTGGGCAGGAGGAACGGGTGAGCGGCAGCCCGCCCGTTGCGTACCGCTCCGTTTTGCCATCTTCCCCGCCCCCGCGGGAACAGAGCAGTATGCAACGGGCGGGCTGGGGGGTGGGGAAGACGGCGAAACAGAGTGGTACGCAACGGGCGGGCTGCCGCTCACCCGTTCCTCCCGCCCAGCGTTCCGGCTGCATGACACCGCTGAGTGCAGGGCATGCAGGGCCAACGAGAGCAGTTCCATCAGCCCTGTAACCCTAGAGGATGCGCTAGTGCATAGGCAGTGCTGGGAGGGAGGAGGGAGGGGGAAACTGGGTGGGTGGCGGCGGGCTAGGAGGCAGTCCAGCCCAAGGAGCGGGGTGCAATTTGGATGCAGTCCGATTAGGGCCACGCAGGGAGCTTGGATCTGCGCACGCTATATAGCGGGCGCGGATTCAAGTAGCCCATAGGCATGACTGGCGCCTACCCTACATTTGCACCCTTGCCCTGTGGAGGCTCCAGCGCAGTCCTAAGCTGCGCTGGATATGGCGCAGGCCTGCCAGCCTGTGCTGTTCTCTGGGAAGAGGAGTAGGGGGGCCATTCGAGACCTCTGGGAATGCCCCTCCTACTCCAAGAGGCAGGGCCGGAACAAAGTTTGAGGCGTCTCCCTGTAGGGGGCATCCCAACCCAGTCCGGCTCTGCCTCTTTAAGGGACAGGACTGGTATTTGGCTGGCTCCGTAGAGCTCAGCATTCTGAGGCGTTTTTTCAAACCTTTTTCCCTTTTCCTTTTTCACGTTTTCTTCCTTTCCTTTCCTCGTGTGTCTTCTGCCTTCCCTGCCTCTCCCTCCTTTCCTTGTGTGGTGTGAGGGAGGAGGCAGAAGGGTCAATCGCGCGGTGCGGCCCTCCTGGTCGCCCGTGGCGCCGGCAGAGGAGATCCAGCCTCACGCGCGCTGCGCGGGGGGCTAAACAGGGCGCGGGGAGGCCGGTCGCTGGGGCTCCGCGCGGCTTAGGCCCGGAGCCTCGCCCGCCACCCCACAGCGCCGGGACGCGTCTGCGCCCCCAGGGAGGCCGCAGAGCGTCCGGAGCTCGAAGCGCCGCGGCGGCGCTCAGGTGAGAGGGCGGCACGCGCGTACTGAGGGAGCGAGCGCGCGCCGCCTGGGTCCCGCGCGGCTTAGGCCCGGGACCTCTCCTCACTTGTTGTGCGCGATCGCGCCCCCCCTAGGTGGGCAGCGACGCGCCTCTTCGTCTGGCGGCACAGAGAGACAGCGGCAAGGCCTCCGTGCTGTGGAGGAAGCGCCCGGCTGCCCGCCATTTTCTGAGGCCCGTTTCCCGCCTTTTTCCTGCTGAGCAGCAAAGGTAATGGCAGAGGGCCAAGAGGGGGAGGGAACGTCCTCCACTCATCAGGAGGAGGGGGGATCCTCCCTGGGGCCTATGACAGCAGCAGCTACTCCTTTTTCCCAGGCCCAGTTCAATGAAATGTTTCGGGTGGCTATGGAGGCGGCTGGGTTCTCTAAGGGGCCCACTCAGGGGGTGGCCACGGGTGCCCTTCCTCCCAACAAGAAGGATCCTGCCCCCAAGCAGGGCAAGGCCAAGCGCAAGCGCTCCCCTAGTCCCCTCAGCCTCTCTGATTCTGCCTTGACCCCTTCTTCCCTGTCGGGGGAGGAGCGTAAGCCTCCTGGTAAAAGATCCAGGAAGCTGCATCACTGCCGTCCCAAGTCTGCCAAGAAGGCCCACAGACGCAGGAGAGAGAAGGAGCGTTCTTCTTCCGACTCTGAGTTGTCCTTGTCGGCCTCTGAGAGTGATGAAGCAGCTCAGCTATCGGAGGATTCGGATCAGGATTCAAGGGAGCAGAAGGTCGACCGTCTCTTTCCGGCTGATGTCCTCTCTCGTATGCTTTCTAAGGCAGCTAAGGCTTTAAATCTACAGCTGCCTCAAGATCAAAAGAGCTCAAAGACTTCCACTACGGCTTTGTTCCCTAGAGGACCCTCCAAGCCTCTTGCTTCCCCGTTCCCCGAGGAGTTCAAGGAGGCCCTGGAAGCGGAATGGAAGACCCCGGGTTCTGCTAAGCACCTCTCCCGGGTAGTCAACAAACTCTACACACTCCCAGAGCAGGCGATGTCACTGTTGCAAGTGCCTTCAGTGGATCCTCCCGTGGCTGCCCTCTCTTCTTCGGCAGTCATTCCATCGGAAGGAGAGGGTGGGCCCAAGGATCCATGTGATAAACGGATCGAGGCGGCTATGAAGTAGAGCATTTGGGCCTACAGATCAACACACGATCCTTCAGAGCGGCCATTTCCCCAGAACGCAGAACAGCACTCTCCAACACGCTGCAGTCCCTGCTCAGATCTCCACACCAGGACCTGATGGAGTTAGCATCCCTCCTAGGGATGCTGGTATCCTGCCAGGACCTGGTAGATTGGGCTCGCTTCCATATGCGGCCCCTTCAACGACTTCTCCTGCCCTTCCAGCATCTCATAGAGAAACGACGGCACCGACAGTTCTCCATCTCCCAGGATCTGAAGCGGGAGCTCTCCTGGTGGCTACAGGAGGAGCGTCTATCCAGAGGGGTGAGCCTGGCTCTTCCGCAGAGGCTGGTCCTGACCACCGATGCCAGCCTCTTCGGTTGGGGAGCCCACATGCAGGGCGCCTTGGCCCAGGGCACTTGGTCTCCGGTCGAGGTTTCCTCCAGCATCAACTTCCTGGAGCTCCGAGCCATTCGTCTGGCGCTGGCGCAATTTCAACACCTAGTACAGGACGCCCATGTCCTGGTACGCACCGACAATACTTCGGCGAAGGCGTACATCAACCGGCAGGGGGGAACGAGATCGAGTTCTCTACATCGAGAAGCAGTTTCCCTTCTGAAATGGGCAGAGAGCAACCTGGCATCATTGAGAGCAGAACACCTGGCAGGGATCCAGAACGTTTCCGCGGACTGGCTCAGCAGAAAGACCTTGCTCGAATCCGAGTGGCAGCTCCACCCGGAAGTGTTCCAGTTGGTGGTCAAGAAGTTTGGGGTCCCTGTGATCGACCTGTTTGCATCCCAGGGGAACAACCATCTTCCCAGGTTCTTTGCAAGGTTTCCGGAGCTCGGGGCGGCAGGGGTGGACGCGCTAGTGGAGCCCTGGCCGCAGGGGCTGCTTTATGCTTTCCCCCCCATAGCTCTTCTTCCCCAACTTCTGCGCAAGCTTCGCTCCCTGGGGTCAGACATGGTACTGATTGCTCCGCGGTGGCCTCGGCGACCGTGGTTTCCAGACCTCATAAGGTTGTCGGTCAGGGAACCGTGGCCACTCCCGGAGAGGGCGGACCTCCTCAGGCAGGGACCGTTGTTACACCCACGTCCCCAGTTCTACCACCTCACTGCCTGGAGGTTGAGAGGGAAGCCCTGAGCAAGCTGGGTTACTCCGGGGGGGTGTTAGATACCCTGTTAGCATCAAGAAGGGGATCTACTAAGAGAGCATATAATATGACATGGAGGAAGTTTGCATTCTGGTGTAGGGGCAAGGGGTACCCCGAATTAAGACCCAAGATTCGACACATTTTGGAGTTCCTTCAAGGGGGACTGGACAAGGGCTTGGCCACTAACACCTTGAAACGCCAGGTGGCCGCCTTAAACAGCATTCTGGGGGCTGGGAAGGGTAGGGGGATCTCCTCCCATCCTCACATCAAGAGGTTTCTCAGGGGTGTTGCCCTTTTGAACCCTCCCACAGTTCACCGCTTCCCGTCTTGGGATTTAAATACGGTGCTTAACGCCTTGACGGGAAGGGCATTCGAGCCATTGGCGACAGTTTCCCTTCGGACGCTGACTCTCAAGGTCCTCTTTTTGGTGGCGGTCACGTCAGCCCGTAGAGTCTCTGAAATTGGGGCTTTGTCCATCAATACCAACCTTTGTATTTTTCACAAAGATAGGGTGGTCCTGAGACCCGATCCTGGGTTCATGCCCAAGGTGAATTCCATCTTTCACAGGGCACAAGAGATAGTTTTACCGTCTTTTTGCCCAAACCCCTCTCATAAACAGGAAAAAATCTGGCATACGCTTGACATGAGACGAGCTCTTCGTTTTTACATAGAGCGTACCAAGGGCTTTAGAAAGTCAGAGGCCCTCTTTGTGAACTTCAGAGGAGCCTCTTTGGGCAAACGGGCATCGGTATCGGCACTGTCTCGATGGATCAGAGAGGCCATCGGGGAGGCCTACACTTCGCTGGGGAAGTCTGCACCCGAGGGCATCACAGCTCATTCCGTTAGAGGCGCGGCGGCGTCCGCAGCCTTTGACGGGATGCAGTCCCTGGTGGAGATTTGCAGAGCAGCCACCTGGTCCTCGGTTCACACCTTTACGAGGCACTACAAGGTGGACGCTGCAGCATCCGCAGAGGCCAAGTTTGGTAGGCGGGTGCTGCAACAGGTGGTGGGAGTCTAGGCTTTGTCTTCGCCTGGTCCCACCCTCTGTTGCACTGCTCTGGTAAATCCCAGAGGTCTCGAATGGCCCCCCTACTCCTCTTCCCAGAGAAAAAAGGGAATTTCTTACCTGAGAATTCCTGTTCTGGGATGAGGAGAGGGGGGCCATTCGACCCACCTCGCACCAGGCTCAGGCCAAAGTTGTGTTTTTGGGAACAGGGTTGGGGCGGATGTTTGTGTTCCCCTTCCCATCCCATTTGTTACCTGCTTGTTATGTTTTTCTCCCCCCATTGGGGGTCTTTAAGTGCTTTCTAGTTGCCTTTTCAGTTGGGGGCGTTATCTCGATTCCTGCTCGTTATTCCGGACTGGGTTGGGATGCCCCCTACAGGGAGACGCCTCAAACTTTGTTCCGGCCCTGCCTCTTGGAGTAGGAGGGGCATTCCCAGAGGTCTCGAATGGCCCCCCTCTCCTCATCCCAGAACAGGAATTCTCAGGTAAGAAATTCCCTTTTTTCCTGTGCAGCTTAGAATTGCACTCTCATTCCTATGAGTAAGCTGCAGTTGAGACAGGTTTGGGGGATGGTGGCCAATAATAGGGTCTTCTCGGTGGTGGCACCTGTTCTACAGAATTCTCTCCCCTTTGAGATGAAACTGCGCCTTCATTAGAACCCTTCTGGTGCAGCCTGAAGACCTCCTTATTTCATAAAGCCTCCAGAATCCAATAGAGCAGTGATTAGACAAACTTTTTAGACCGGGACCCACTATTTAGAATGGCACTCGAGTTGTAACCTGCCGGAAGTGATATCATTAACCTGGAAGTGATGCCATTAACCTGGAAGGGATGTTGTGGCAAGAAGTGACATCAGCCAGCAGAAAGTGCTGTCAAGGTAACATAATAAAATGACTGCAGCCATTGTACAACCATGAAACATCCCTGACAGAAAGCAAGATTGGGACAAAATATGATGTAAAAGCACTGAACTAAAAACAAAATTTTTAAAAATCCCTCACTTGTAAATTTAAACTGTTAACTCTCACAAAAGAAATATAACAAAAGTAAGGTCTGCAGTTTCCAAGATGGCTGCTCCCAGCTTTCCGCGACCCACCTGACATCAGGTCGCGATCAGTAATGGGATCTGGGGATTGACTACAGGAACGCTGGGCGGGACTTACGCGTGATTGGCAGCCCGCCCGTTTCGTTCCTTCGGCTACCCGCCGGCTGTGCGGGCTACTCCTGGGCAGCGTGCCCCACCACTGCACGTCTGACCACCCGGCGCACCCCCCACCCGTCCCCCCGGAGAGCCGGCATCCCTCCGAGGCCAGGGCGGGCGGCGGACCGAACGGACGGGCAGCCAATGACGCGTAAGTCCCGCCGAAGCCCCGCCCAGCGTTCCTGTAGTTAATTCCCAGATCCCACTACTGGTCGCGATCCACCAAATGGGTCCTGACCCACAGTTTGAATAACACTGCAATAGAGTTTTTAAGGGTTTGTGTCCAAGAAACAGAAACCAGGGTGGGACGTACTACAGTACCTCTGGGGGGGGGGGGCTCAGATATACACTTCCATCCCACCTATCATAGCAGCAGTTGTTTTGCTCCTAATGCAATAAAAAATCCGCTGCAGCTTCCAACTGTGTATTGAAGAAACATTCAGAAGCATGGAAAACAAAGCAATTAAGTTGCATAAATAAATATTAATTCAAATATTCAAAGATGAAAGGGAAAGGGTAAGGGAAGACGGAAGAGCAGGTCCTCTTGGGGGACTTTAAGCACTTTTGAAAGCTGACTGCAGAAAAACAGCTGGAGAGACTCTTTGCAGTTCAGGTCTCTGTCCAGTTCCTCTCTCATCCTACCCGTCACAGCTCCTCGACAGCCACAGAAATGCCCTCAAAATGCACGAGCGATACAGTCGACTTTCTCGGGTTCCTCCCTCTGGGCCCAAAACTGGGTTAGTTACCAAGACAGGAAGCAGGCAATTACAGTAATGGCAATTTGGCAATTTGACAAGGCAGGATTAAAAAAGGAAACCTAGCCCCTTCTGCACAAACGTGCCTGTTGCGCTTTGTTTGGAAGGCCTCGAACAGCAACGCGGAGCTCACTGTTCCGTAACAGAAGTCAGAAACAAAACAGTGGGAGGCCCACATAGGACAGGGGCCATGTGTGTCCTCGGAAGCTCATCTTGCAAACGTGAACAGAGCTGACTTTATTACGGAGGATCACATGGAAAAAATGCTGGAATAATAAGGCACATCCACTCCAGCTCCCTGCATCTCAAAGTGGCCCACCAGATGCCTCAGGGAGCACACGAGACAACAAGATGCCTGCATCCTGTTGCCACTCTCTTGTATCCAGCATTCTGAGGTAAATTTATGAGGTAAAATTCTGAAGTAAATATGAGGTAAATAAACAGAATTCGCTATCCTGTCTGTGGGGAGGGAGCTATAATAACTTGCCACCCAATCTGGGCCTTAAGAATCTGGGATAT
Source organism: Lerista edwardsae (assembly GCA_029204185.1). Classification (NCBI taxonomy): domain Eukaryota; kingdom Metazoa; phylum Chordata; class Lepidosauria; order Squamata; family Scincidae; genus Lerista; species Lerista edwardsae. Next base: position 3,237,270 of record JAJKFI010000077.1, read on the forward strand.
AAGAAGGTCCCTGCTGGAAGGTCCAAAGGCCCATCAAGTCCAGCTCCCTGCATCTCACAGTGGCCCACCAGATGCCTCAGGGAGCACACAAGACAACAGGATACCTGTGTCCTGTTGCCACTCCCATGCACCTGGCATTCAGAGATTCAGGGCGCAATCCCAAGTGCCCTATAGCACTGCTGCTACGTTGTAGCGTCAACGCTATTCAGTTAGTGCTGATGCTGGGGGCACGAAGCCGCACCCCCACGTATAGTAGGCGCTAATGCACCGAGACTGGCGCTGCCTGCTGCTCTTCTTCTGCGACAGCCGAAGCCAGCTGGCACAGAGGAGGGGCAATGCAGGCAGTAGGGAGGGAGCGGGCAGGGGGAGGGCATTTCTGGGGGGGCTGGGGGTGGGCAGTGGGAGGGCCAGCCTGGAGAGGGGGGCAGGCTTCAGATTCGGCCTTATGGCCGAATCCTAAACCTGTTCCCCAGGCTGTGCGGCCCTGATTCAGGCCATGCAGTCTCCTCGGATTTGTGCCTGCTTTTTAGCAAGCTCCAGCCCCCCAAAAGTAGCGCTGGATACACTGCCGGCCTGCCTGATCCAGCGCTGCTTAGGACTGTGCTGCTCGAATATTTAGAATATTTATATACAGCTTTTCATCAGGAATAGTTCACAAAACAGTTTACATAGTAAAATAAATCAATAAATGGTTTACTGTCCCCCAAGGGCTCGCAATCTAAAAAAACACAGAAGAGAAACCAGCAACAGTGCTGGCGTCGACAGTTGCTCTCCCCCTGCTAAATGCAAGACGACACCACTTCGAAAGGTCCCCTTTCCTCAGTTCGCATGGATAGATTAAATAGGTTACTTCTAAATCCTAGAGGTTGCATATGGTCATCATAGCTTGCAGTGTGTTTGATGTTTTCTTCAGTCCCCTTTCAAAGGCATGTAGGCCAAGTGCCATCACCACTTCCTGTGGCAAGGAGTTCCACAGATTATTCACTGGGTAAAGACGAATTTCCTTCTAACTCTCACAACACTCAGTTTTAATGGATCCAGTCCCCTTGTTCTGGTGTTGTGTGAAAGGGAAAAGAACTTCCCTATATCCACTCCATCCATCCCTTGCATATTTTTAGATATCACTATCATGCCCCCCACTTCAGGTACTTTCTTTATAGACTGAACAGCCCCAAAATGTTTGTAAGGGAGGTGCCCCAGCCCAGTAATCATTTTGGTTGCTCTCTTCTGCACCTTTTCTAATTCCACTATGTCCTTTCTGAGATGTGGCAGCCAGACTTCTTGTTGTTGTTCAGTCGCTAAGTCGTGTCCGACTCTTTGTGACCCCATGGACCACAGCACGCCAGGCCTCCCTGTCCTCCGCTAGCTTCCGGAGTTCGCCCAATTTCATGTTCATTGCTTTGGTGACACTGTCTAACCATCTCATCCTCTGTTGCCCCCTTCTCCTTTTGCCTTCCATCTTTCCCAGCATGAGGGTCTTTTCTAAAGAGTCCTCTCTTCTCAGGAGGTGGCCAAAGTATTGGAGCTTCAGCTTCAGGATTTGTCCTTCCAGAGAGCAATCAGGCTTGACTTCCTGGAGGATTGACCGATTGGATCTCCTTGCAGTCCAGAGGACTCTCAAGAGTCTTCTCCAACACCATAATTCAAAAGCATCTATTCTTTGGCGCTCTGCCTTTCTTATGGTCCAGCTCTCACAGCCATACATTGCTACTGGGAAAACCATAGCTTTGACTATGCGAACCTTTGTTGGCAGGGTGATGTCTCGTACACAATACTAGAGATGCGGCCTTACCACTGATTTATACAATGGCATAATATTGGCCGCTTTATTCTCTATTCCCTTTTCTAATTATCTCGAGTATGAAATTGGACCTCTGCCAGTTACTAGCAGTCCTCCAGCCAGCAGTTTGGCAATCCTTGTGCAAAGGAATCCCAAAATCAAGGTAAAAGTTCAAACTTGGGGCACTCCCTCTGAGGTCCCATTCACTAAGCTGCAAACCACAAGCAACTCCCATTTCACAAAGGAAATTTTTCCTTTATCCCCTTCCTGACTTCAGCAATAATTCCTGGAGCTAAAGGCAGAATTCCTGTAATTCACAACAAACAATACTTCTCAGACCTGCCTGCCGCCTCTTGTTGTTTCACTCATGTCCTCCACAGGCAGGCACCTCCATGACTCCTATTCTTTCCCATTTTTCATACACCCTTCCCTTCTCTCCACACCCTCTCTACCAACAATTTGAGAGATTGTCAGGGCACTTAACAAAGATTGGATCAGCATGAAGGGTCATTGGGAGTCACCCAATGAAAATCACTGTGTATGGCACCCAGTGGCAGCCAGAAACTGCAGCGGGTATTGGCACATAGCTAGAGTTACCAGATACAAACTGAGACAGAGTGCCTATATCTTTGACCACTGTATAGAAGAGGGAATTTGGGTGGGTGCAGCTCATCATGGAAGGGTTTCAAAGGCTGCACCTGCCAAAATTATCTCTTCTACACAATGGTTAGGGTGTTTATTTTTGTTAAAAACGCATAGAAACACAAAACAGTGCCTTTAGGGTGTGAAAATATCTGAATTAAAACAAAAAACACAGCATTTTAGTGTTGGGCAGCGCAATTCTAGCATGCCCCTTGTGTTGATACGACGTCATTGTGTCGACGCAAGGGGCGGAGCGCCAGCACATGGGCACCGAGCAGCACCCCTGCGTCGGCACTACAACTCTGAAGCCAACACTGCTCGCAGCGTCGGCTTCAGAGCACCAACAGAGAGCCTCCCTTGCGCCGACTGAAGACCATCGGTCAAGGGATTCTCTGTCCCATTTCGGGATGAGAATTGGTGGGAGGGGAGAAGAGGGACTTGGGCGGGACATGGGTGGGCTTGGGAGGTGGCCGTACAGCCACTTCCTAACCCGTCAGCAAGGCCACACGGCCCTGATTTGGACCATGTGGACTCCTTGGATCTGCACCCGCTCTTTAGCGGGCGCAGATCCGAGAAGCACATAGGGGAGGCTGGAGCCTCCCCTACGGTAAGGTAGCGCACGCTCCCTTGCCCCGGGGAGGCTCCAGCCTGTTCTAAGTAGCACTGGATATGGTGCTGGCCTGTCAGCCTCGCCAGTCCGGCGCTACCTAGGATTGCGCCCTAAGATTTACAACAGTGTTGTAGCCTTAACCTACCCCATATGAAAAATCCCATCCCCTTCCCTACCCACCCTTGACTTATATTTTTTGAAAAATAAATATAATTTTTAAAAAGTTTTAATTTTTCCAAAATTTAAATCAGATTACTTTTTCCAATTAAAAATAATACTGTGGCTGCACCTGCTAACATTGTAGCACCTATCACTTACCTAGCACACTTTTTTTTATTTATTTCCTTATTATTATATTTCTGTCCCGCCTTCCTACCACACCGAAGGGGACCCAAGGTGGCTAACAATTTAAAAAACATCAAAACAAATTCAATTACAACAAAAACAATATTAAAAAGCTTTAAAAATTTTACAAAATTTTGCATGGGATGGATAGAGGGATGTCCTTTTCTCACTCACACAACACCAGAACCAGGGGACAACCACTAAAATTAAATGTTCAGGGAGATAGAAAGGATAAAAGGAAATACTTTACCCAGTAGGTAATTAATCTGTGGAACTCCTTGCCACAGGAAGCAGTGATGGTGTTTGGCCTAGGTGTCTTTAAAAGAGGATTGGACAAATTTCTGGAGGAAACATCCTATCCATCACAGATTACATGCCATGCTGGGCATATTTAACATCCTGCTTTTAGAAGTAGCCTATATCTGAATGTAAGGTGTAAGGGGATGGCAACAGGATGCAGGCATTTTGTTGTCTTGAGTACTCCCGGAGGCATCTGGTGGGCCACTGTGAGATGCAGGAAGCTGGACTAGATGGGCCCCCTTTCGCCATCATAGTTAGGTCAGCAAAGTTTGGCCAGCACAAGGGACACCGTAAAGTGCGTTTGGACCACTCTCAGAGTTAAGGAGGATGGCACACATCTGTATGCTGGCCTCTGTGACTCCGACAGGGGTCCAAACATACTTTACAAGGTCTCTTGTGCCAGCCAAACTTTAGAACATAAGAACATAAGAAGAGCCCTGCTGGATCAGGCCAAAGGTCCATCTAGTCCAGCTTCCTGTATCTCACAGCGGCCCCACACAGGCATGAGACAACAAGATGCTTGCATCCTGTGGCCACTCCCTTGCACCCGGTACTCTGAAGTACTTTGCTGGCCTAATTGTGCCGGCATAACTCCAGATTAGGATTGCGCCCTGAATGAGAGGCTGCTTTTAAAGCACAAAAGAAGAGCAAGTTTTTTAAGTGGCAACTCTAGTTGGAATGGAATGGCAATCCTAGCAGGGTACATTTGCAAAAAAAGACTGCCAGGAAAAGGATGTCCTCAAATGTTACCAATCATCTCAAGCAATGCACATGCATTATAAAGGCCTTTCAGACTGGCTTTCTTTGGCTGCCTTTCTGGGGAGCGGTTCAAGCAGGAATACCCCTTACCCAAAGCCATTGATGGAATTCCTCATCAAGAAAGGGCTTCATCAGATCCCTCAAAAGTTCCAGCAGGCATCCGCGTTACATTATTCAAACTAAGGGCTTGTCACCACAAGCCCACCCACGGGTGCAATGTAATTCAGCTGGAAGAACACCACGTCTGATGTGTGTGTGGAGGAAATGACAGAAAGCCGTGGTTTTCTGCCTTAAAAGCATAGCTGCCACTGGTGGCAGAAAGCGGAGGTTTGTTTTTTTTAAGGATTGTTAGATCATTATCCAATAATATTGCCTCTTTCTTGGATTGCAGCACTCAGCCAGCACTTGAAAAGGCATTCAGAGATCCAGCTCAGCTGTAATATTCCTGATCTCTCTCCAAGTGACGGTTTGAAAACGGCGGACTGCCACCTTTGGCCGTTGCATACAGACAAGCAAGTTCTAATTGTCATCATTGACTTCACGTTATCTGGCCTGGAACTTCAGCTCCACCACCAATAGGAATTTTGAAACTTTTCCCCTAGTTTCAGGGGGAACCTTCACTAAGGAGAAAGATCAATTTCTCGGACTCAGGGATCATTGCAAAATCTTGCAGAGAAGTGAATGACAAGTTGAATACGTGTCATGTTGTGTGATGAAGTACTTTCTTTTGTCTGTCTTGAATCTATCACCAGTGATGCAACTTTAACAGCAAGAGTTGCCGACATTTCAGTGTCCCTGCTTTGGGTAGCAGTCCTGGGGGCTTGCCCACCCTAGGGCAAATCCCTATTGGCTCCCCTCACCCCTGAAGTAATTGTGGTTATGTCATCACATCACCACAATCACTTCCTTAAGGAATCTTGCACCGCTGCAAGGTGCAGCAATTCAAGATGATTCCTCTGAACACTGGAGGATCTGGGCACCACTTATAGCGCACCACTCAGCTCCTCCAGTGTTCAGAGGCGCCAGGCCATACATAAGAACATAAGAAGAGCCCCACTGGATCAGGCCAAGGCCCCATCTAGTCCAGCTTCCAGTCTCTCACAGTGGCCCAACAGATGCCTCAGGGAACACACAAGACAACAAGAAGCCTGCATCCTGTTGCCTCTCCCTTGTATCTGGCATTCTGAGGTAAATTTCTGAAGTAAAATTCTGAGGTAAATAAAACAGAATTTGGTATCCTGTCTGCAGTGAGGGAAATCCTGAAGCTGAAGCTCCAATACTTTGGCCACCTCATGAGAAGAGAGGACTCTTTAGAAAAGACCCTCATGCTGGGAAAGATTGAAGGCAAAAGGAGAAGGGGGCAACAGAGGATGAGATGGTTAGACAGTGTCACCGAAACGATGAACATGAAATTGGGCGAACTCTGGAAGCTAGTGGAGGACAGGGAGGCCTGGCGTGCTGTGGTCCATGGGGTCGCGAAGAGTCGGACACGACTTAGCAACTGAACAACAACAACTGCAGTGAGGGAAATGTAATAATTTGCAACCCAATCCACGCCTTAAGGACATAAGAACCCTGCTGGATCAGGCCAAAGGCCCATCTAGTCCAGCTTCCTGCATCTCACAGCGGCCCACCAGATGCCTCAGGGAATACACAAGACATGTGCATCTCATTGCCACTTCCCTGCATCTGGCACTCCGAGGTAGCCTACCTCTAAAGTATGGAGGTTGCACTACCCATCATGGCCTGTAGGCTGCAATGGACATTTCCTTCAGGCCTGTTCCTCCGATGCTCAGAGGAATCAACTTGCGCAACATTCCTCTGAACATTGGAGGAACTGGATGCTGCTCATGGCACTTTGCTCCTCCACATAAGAACATAAGAAAAAGCCTTGCTGGATCAGGCCAAGGGGCCATCTAGTCCAGCTTCCTGTACCTCACAGTGGCCCACCATGTGCTTCAGGGAGCACAGGAGATAACAAGAGACCTGCATCCTGTTGTCACTCCCTTGCACCTGGCATTCTGAGGTAAATTCTGAGGTAAACACACTGGTGGCTAGTCAAGATTCTCCACAGCACTTCTCTTTGACAGCCACCAGAACCAGATGCTCCTCTTCAGATATGTACTCAAAGGAACACGGAAACAACCCCACTGGATCAGGCCAAAGGACCATCTAGTCCAGCTTCCTGTCTCTCACAGTGGCCCACCAGATGCCTCAGGAAGCACACAAGACAACCAAATACTTGTGTCCTGCTGTGTTCCCTGCATCTGGCATTTTAAAGTAGATTATTATTACCCTTGCACCACCCCCAAGGAAGACACCAGTCTGAGGTTGGGATTTAACTTCATTAAGCACAATGTAAATCATGTAACCTACTGAACACCCATCCCTCCCTCGCCAGTCTAGGGTAGGCAAAAAAAACATATCAGACCACATATCAGAGGGTGGGTCATGGTGCTGCCCCCTGCAGTGTGGCGCCTGGGGGAATTTTCCCCCTTGACCCCCCTTTAACAGCCTCATATGTAGAGGTGTAATGGATGATGGATTTTTACAAGCTTGGATGAACCAAAGCAATGTCTTCTGCCATGCTTTCCTCCTTCCTTTCTGCTTTTCTTTCTTTCCATTCTGTTTCATGGTTTCCAGTACAGTATCCCAAAAACGCTGCTGCAGTGACACTGCTGTTCTACCATCCTGCGGTGTGTCGTGTGCTAGCAGCGGGTGAGACACCAGCAGGTAATCTGCCCCACCAGAGTTTGTCAAGAAGTGCCACCACCATTGCCCAAACTGTGACAAGCACCAACAAGCACCAGTGCGGCAGTTCTGCCTCACCTGTCACTATCACACTGCATGCAGCTGACACCATCCTGATGTTTATATTTTGCTAGGTACTGTACGCATTTTAAAAAATTGGGCATAATCTCTTATGGATGGGTGGGTGACTATGCAAGCCTGTGCATATCTACCCAGAAGTATGTTCTACTGTAGTATTTCTCAAAGTGTGGGTCAGGACCGACTTGGTGGGTCACAACCTTATGCTAGGTGGGTCACGGAAATCTGGGAGCAGCCATCTTGAAAGATGCAGACCTTACTCTTGCTATATTCCTTTTGTGAGTTTTTAAAATTTTGTTTTTAGTTCAGTGCTTTAACATACTATTTTGTCCTCATCTTGCTCTCTGTCAGGTAAGGGACGTTTCACGGCTGTGCAATTGCTACAGTCCAAGAATGCCACTTTGCATTCCAGGAGTGTCATTTTATTAAGTCACTGGGACAGCACTTCCTGCTTGATGATGTCACTTCTGATAAATGACATCACTTCCGGTGGGTCCTGACATGAGTTGTGCCATTCTAAAAGTGGGTCCCCGTCTAAAAAGTTTAAGAACCACTGTCCTATTGTGTTGTATGGGGCTTGCTCAAAATTCTGATGGGACTTGAGGTCAAGGGCTACTAGACTATTAAGCACATGACTGGGGTTCAGTAGATAGCAGCCTTTTATAGATTGGGACCATAGTGTAGGGGCTTTAAATCTTTGCCCTTGTCATGGTTGCATTCCAGATCAGGTTTTCCTTGCTGCCCCAACTGCTATTTGCACCAATGGGAGCCTTTTTCCCAGGAGCCATGGAGCAGATTATCCTGAATCTAGATAATGGTGAAAGCAGAGGGCACAAAACTCCTGCAGAGTGGCATGTTTCCTGAATCGTTGAGTCAATACCACAGTACGGACCATGGTTCTAGTTCTCACTGAGATACTGAGTTGCCAACAGCATCTTCAAAGAGCCAAAGTCATGGGGGTGATTATGATTTAGCAGCACATATCATATCTTCCAGTGTAGGAAATAGTCCCCAGGCTAAAGTGGTGAATCCAATCACTCTCTCTTGCCTACACACCCTGGAATGCACCTGAGGGTACACCTGTGAAAGCAGACTTCATCCATGTGCCTGAGCTGACAGTTGATTTGCTGATGTGAAATGCTCCCAGCCCTTAGAGATGTAGAAAGCAAAACCAGCATCTTCTGGAATGCTTGCTCTATGCATCCAACACCACTCCATTCCGTCACTATCCCTGCATGCAATCAGCTTTCTTTTACCGAGCTGCAAACAGTTTTGCCCACACAACCACCATATTACTCAGAGGTTTGCCATTTTAAACTGAGAAAGCATACAGGTTGCAACTTGCAATCATACAGACAGTTCAGCTACTTAAATCCAGTGGAAGTTAGGGTAACGGGGTTGAAGTAGTCTACTCTAGCCAAATTATGAGTCTGTGAGCCTGAGGCTGGGTCTATGCATACATCAGGAGGAGGTGAAAAAAATTATGAGGTGCCATTTAGGTTGCAGGTGAGGATCATGCTTTTGAATGTCCCCCTACATTAAAAATTACATACAGTTGTCCCCCCAACCCCGTTTGCAGAAAACTAGCAGCAGAGAGAGAACTCATGGTTATACAATTGCTGCGGTCCAAGAATACCAGTTTGCCTTCCAGGAGTGTCATTTTATTATGTCACAATGATGGCACTTCCTGCTTGATGATGTCACTTCTGACTATGACATCATTTCCAGGTTAATGACATCACGTCCCATGGGTCCTGACACGAGTGCCATTGAAAAAGTGGGTCCTGTTCTAAAAAGTCTGAGAACCACTGGATTACAGTCTGCTGCCAGATCTCATAAATCTCAATTCCACCGATCAATTTCGACGTCCTAGTGCATTTTCCAGCTACATAATACTAACTGTTTAGCAACCAGCAGAGCTCTCAGCAACCATATCTGGCAGTTCCCCAAGACAAATCCTGATCACATATGGACCAGCTTTGACATACATTAACTTACTTCAGAATGTGCAAACCCCTCACACAACAACAGGCTCCATCATCTCCCCATTCAGAGCTCCATTTGAATGAGTAACACAATCTGACAGCTGGGCTCAAACCACCTGTCATATGTTTACTGCACAAGAAAAGGTTTCAGCACTTATCTTAAGTAAGACGCAGTGTAGGGTGTCAATTAATCATCATTTTGCATGCTATGTTTTATTTATTTATCTTTAATAAATAACGCTTGGGCCAGAATACATAGCTCCTCTCCTTCTTCTCACAACAGCCCTGCAAGGTAGATCAGGCTGAGAGATGATAATTGCAGACCCAGTAAACCTCATGAGTTAGATTTCGAACCTGGCCAACACATTCAGGACTATGCTGTGCTGGCTTCTGTGTACACCTTTTGAAACTATTCCCATATTTTCTGTATAGGATTTTTATTTTCTTGATAGAATGTTTTTCTTGATAGGATGTACTTTTGCCGTTTCCCAAAACAAAAAACCTAGCACTTTCTCATTTCCCCCCATAGAGGACCACAACCTTTATAGCACCCTATCACAGACCTGTTTGTCCCTGACAAGTGCATGTATTTCTATAGAGTCCTCTTGCCCCGAACCCCACCCTCCCAAAACAATTCTGGATTCCCTACAGATGAAGTAGCTCCTTCTTGAAAACGCGAGAGCTGCCCCGGAATTCTTTGTTTTTCACAACAGCCAGCCCGACCCCCAGAAGTAAGCTCCCTGACTTGCATGGGGCATCCTCTGGGGGCGAGAGGGAGGGGGCTTTGCAAGGGAAAAAAAACCCAAAGTGGAACTGACACCTAGAGGAGAACAAAGGCGGCTCCAGACAACAAAGAGCGCCAGGTACGCCGGCCAGCCAATCACAGCCCGGGCGCGGGGGAGGCCTCGCCCAGCAAGTGGTGGTGGAAGCCGCTGGGGAGAGGGGGGGCTTTATAATGCGGGGGGGGGGTCCAGCCCTCCCAAGTGCGCACTTTCCCCCTCCCCTCCGCGGAGCTTCCAGATAGAGATGAGGCGGGGTGGGGGGGAAGGGGGGGCTGGGAAGCCCCCAAGAGACTTTGCGATGCGCACGGGGGAGGAAGTGGATGCCCCCCCCGCGTGTCAGTGAAACAAATGGCTGCTTCTTCTCCATCTCTTTCCCTTTCCCGCCCAGGCGCGCACGGCTCGCTCCTGGAGGGCGCCCGAAGACCCCGAGCCGCCGTTTCCTTCCTCCCGCAGCCCACCCGCGAAAGGTGGGTAGAGACGCTCCCGGCCGGGGCAGCCCGGAGCGACGGCGTCCCCAGCCAAGGAGCGAACCAGCAACGTGCCAGGACGACCCCGCCCCGGCCGCAATCGCTTCGACTCTGCCCCTGACAGCGCCCGAACTTGGCCAGGGCGCGCGCGGGCTCGGCTTCCTCGCCCGGCGCAAAACTTCAGGCGGGAGGAGAAGACGCCGCGTCCTGCAACTCCGGCTGCGCAGGAGTCCCGCCGCCCGGCAGGGTCCCGCTTCCCTCCCCCCGCACCCACCCGCCCACTCAGCCAGCCAGCCGGAGCCGCTCTCCGCCCTCGGCCCGGCCGGGCAACTGACACCTCCAGCAGCAGCGCCGGCGATCGCCCCTCTTGGACTGGAGTCGAGGGGGAGGGAAAGAAAAGCAAGAGGCAGACTCACTTTTGGCGCGCGCTCCAGCCCGGGGTCTGCAGGGGGCGGCCGCCCGGGATCAGCTGGGGAGGTGGTGGATGCCGGGAGGCGGCGGGAGGGAGGGGGTGGACCCTTCGCCGCCGCGCCGCCTGGGTCCTTCTCGCCCCCCCGCGATGGGGCTCCCCTCTCTCGCTGTAGCCTCGGGGGCGCAAGGCACGCCCCGGAACCGGTTCGCTGGGCCCGCTCTCTCCGGCTCCAGGCGCGATCGCAGCCGTTCCAGATCGAGGAAGCGGGATTGCAGCGCCCTGGCTCGTCTCGCCTTGGCCGGCCGGCCGACAGTCCGCCCTCGGGAGAGAAGGAACAAGGAGGCTCCCTTTCCCTCCCGGCCTAGTGCCGTGGAGTTCCCCGCCTCCCACCTTGGGCAGGCAGGCAAACAAACAAACAGCACGTGGCCGGGAACGGGGGCCGGAGGGCACCTGCGCGGTCGAACCTTCCCGATCCTACACGTGGGATCGCACGGAAGTAAGTCCCGCTGTGTTCAGCGGGCCTTACTCCGAAGTAAGTCAGCGTGGGAGACTATCCAGCCATAAAAGGGCAACACGGTCGCTGCTTGCATCGCGCCCCACGTCCGAAGCAGACATTTAATATTGGTGCGTCTGCCCGCCAGCAGACCGGTGCTAAAAGCTCAGGAGCCTTCTGTTCGATAAACAGGTGGCAGCCTCAACGCTGGCTCTTTGCATCGCCAAGGAAGTACGTAGATGGAGCTGCGCCTTAAATCACAGGCTTGGCGACTGGTGCAATCCGGAAAGTTATATTCCAGTGGTTCTCAAACGTTTTAGCACCGGGACCCACTTTTTAGAATGACAGTCTATACGAGACCCACCAGAAGTGGTGTCACGCCTGGAAGTGCGATCATTGTGACACCAGAGCCTGCTGCTTTCCAGAGCATGCAGCAATAAGCTGGGTTATTTCTCAGCCATTTTCCAATAGCAAAGTGATTCAGAAAGGGGGGGGGGAAGCGTATTTACAACCTTGACACAAGCAAAACAACCACACAGCCCTCCCTCTTTCCAGCATCCCATCTAACCATATTTTCAATATGGGTGCTCTAGGTGCTTTGCGATCCACCTGAAATTGGCTCACGATCCACTGGTAGGTCCTGACCCACAGTTTGGGAGCCACTGTTATATTCTATATACAACCACTTCACTTAGGGGTTGGATCTGGTTAGTGTTTGGATGGCAGACCACATAAGAACCTGGTATAAGAACCTTACGTTTTACCTCCCAAAAGTAGGATATGAATGAAATAAATAAAAATGTTTCTGTGAAGTCAGGCCCATCAGGTGGGGGAGGGGAGGAGTGGGCCCATGGGGGGGGGGGAGGGACTGGCAGTGGCTTCTACTGCTGGATCTTATCCCCTTCGCTGGGCTGCACTGTCCAGTCTGCCAGCACTGTTCCAGTCTGCCAGCAAAATAGCTGGCGGAGAGGGGAGTCCTGGGCATAGCTAAAGAAGTGCAGGGGGTGCAGTTGCACCAGGCTACAAGCTTTAGGGAGGCAACGAGCTGAGCTTGACACTAGTGGCCAAAATTGTGAAAACCTCAGAATGTACATATGAATAGTAGCACCGTGTTGTATACCATTCAATGCAGAATTTAATGCAGAATGCAATGAAACAAATCGGAGTGTAATATCTTCATTCTATCAAACGTTACTGCAGAAAAAAATGAAAATACAACTGTGATGTCACTTCCTGCTGTGATGTCATTTCCAGGGCATCATTTGGCCCTCTGCACCGGGCTACACTTCCTTTAGCTATGCCGGTGAGTGGAGTAGCCCCATTGCAGGGGCCCGGGCTTTACTCGGGATGAAGTCTCCTTCCCCCTACGAGACCCTGGCAGCTCCGGCAGCCCCCACAGGAAACAGCAGTAGCCATTTTGGCACTCAGGATTGGGCTGCCCACGTCCAGCCCTACAGCAGAACGATGCTGTGGAATGCTGAGGTGGAAGAAGTCTCACCAATGGGGGATTCTGTGTCTTATGCAAATTAAAACAAAAAACACCACTGTAGCGCACCAGGATAGAGCATTGTGTGACCCTCTCCCTGTCATGCTTCCTTTCAATGTGCAGGTTGCTTTTTGCATGCAGCAGGGTCAGCCCATTCGTGAGACCAACTAAGGTTGTGGCTTCAGGCAGAAGGGCATGTCCACCTCCATCCATCTCCTCACCTCCTCCTGGGTTTGGAAAAAGCAAAGGCGGATGGAGCAGAAGAAGAACTGTGAAGGAGAAGAGAATGGTAGGTTAGGGTAGTGGAGAAGCCCTGACCCCAGTGATTTTCCACAGTGCCTCTTCCCTCCATCCCCAGTTCCTTGCCCAGTCCAGGGAACAGGAGAAGATGCAGAAATTGGCAGGCACATCACCAGGCAAGTGGAGGATCAGGCAAGTGGGGAGGTCCTGGCAGTAAATTGCAGGACTGCACAACTCAAAGCCGGGCTCCCTTGCAACATGGATTGTCACGCTGCATGCAGCAGGTTGATGCCATGCCGCTGAGCATCCACAGAGGGCATGCATGAGAAAAAGGGGTCCACCACCAGCACAGATCCCTTAGAGCAGTGATTTTCAACCTGCTTGTCTCACGGCATGCCGACAAGGTGCCAAAATCTTCAGGACACACCATCAGTTCCTGACAATTGGCAAGGCGCACTGGCAGGGAGGCTCACTTCCTCACTGGCTCTACTAATAAATTAACCTCCCCCAAACACCTGCAGCATATCTGTAAACCAGTGGTTCTCAAACTTTTTAGACTGGGACCTGCTTTTTAGAATGGCACTTGTGTAGGGACCCACTGGAAGTGATGTAATTAACCTGGAAGTGATGTCATAGTGAGAAGTGACATCATCAAGTATGAAGTGCTGACATTGTAACATAATAAAATGACACTCCTGAAATGCAAATTAGCATCCTTGGACTGCAGCAATTGTACAACCATGAAACATCCCTGGCAGAAAGCAAGATTAGGATAAAATATGATGTATTGTAAAAGACTGAACTAAAAACATTTTTCTTTAAAAAACCTTACTTGAAAATTCAAACAGTTTGTGTAGAAATATAGAAGAAGAAATATAGCAAGAGGAAGGTCTGTAGCAGAGGTGTCATCCAGGCGGAACGGCCCGGAACTCCGTTCTGCTAGTTCCGCGGAGGTCCCGGGCCGCGCTGCTGCCTCGGAGGACGGGCGAGCTGCTGCTGGGCCCGCCCTCCCTCCCTTGTGTCCGGAATCGCTCTAAAATGGAGCGATTCCGGCGCAGTGAGGCTTGGGGAGGCGTTGCAGCCCTCCGCCATAGGCACGGAGGGCTGTCAATCATCCGAGCGTTCCGGTAGTTGGCGCGCTCAGATGACATCACTGGTCTGTAGTTTGCATGATGGCTGCTCCCAGCTCTCTGGGCCCCACCTGATATCAGGTTGCAACCCACCCAATGGGTCCACAGTTTGGGGACCCACAGTTTGAATAACACTGCTGTAAACCATCCCACGTTCAAAACCCAGCTGTTTCCCAGGAGCACAGAACGCACTCCAGTGTGACATTTGCACCCCATCCCAGTAGTACAGCTACAGGGCATGGGGCAGTAAGTACTGCAGACACCATAATGCTCCATGTAAAGCTGCCCCTCTCACTTGCCATAAGAGCCATTCCAGGTGGTGGTGGCGAGTGGGCAGGGCCGTTTACATGGCATCTGCACTATTGATCGCACCACCCAGCTACGCAACCGCTTGGCAGCACTGCAAAACAGTTCAGGGAATCACTGGTTTGAATCTGTGCTGCTGCTCTGAATGGACAAGATTTATTTGTTTAACGTAATTATGGGCATTTTTTTTTGAAAATGTTCAAAGCAACATATGCTATTTTAAAAGAACACAGCTAGACAAAACCATGAAACAGAAGTGCAAACGTTAATTATAAAATTATGCACAAATTATGCACGGAAGGGATAGAGTCAATAGAGGGATGTTCTTTTCCCTCTCTCAAAACACCAGAACCAGGGGGCATCTGCTAAAACTGAGGGTTGGGAGAGTTGAAACAGATAAAAGGAAGTACTTTTTTACCCAGCGGGTAGTTAATCTGTGGAACTCTCTGCCACAGGAGGTGGTGATGGCATCTGGTCTGGATGCCTTTAAGAAGGGATTGGACGGATATCTGGAAGAGAAGTCCATCGTGGGCCATGATGGGTTGTGCAACCTCCTTACATTAGTAGTAGGCTACTTCAGAGTACCGGGTGCAAGGGAGTGGCAACAGGCTCCAAGTATCTTGTTGTCGCGTGCCTCCCTGGGGCACCTGGTGGGCCACTGTGAGATACAGGAAGCTGGACTAGATGGGCCTTTGGCCTGATCCAGCAGGGCTCTTCTCATGTTCTTATGTTAAAAGCAGCCTGAAGGCTGTTAAATCAAACAAATAGCTGCCAGAACTGTATTAAAAAAAGTCCTGCAACATCCAGAGATGGGCTTCTCCCCGTGTCTCAAGGCTGGTGATTTGGAAGCAGAAAGAATGATGCAGGAAAAACCCTTCTTTTTCCAACATCTTGCAACGAGAGTGTGCATGCACAGCTTGGCCACCTGACCACAACTGGTAAGTGCAGAGGCGTTTCTACAGGGATGGCAAAGCTCTAAGTTTTGCAAGAAGCCTTACCTTGCAGTGGAAATCACTCCTCTCCTGCACCGTTTTAGCCAATCTTGGCGTTGCTTACTGGCTACAGCAGCAAGGGAGAGGAGGGATTTACATGACAGGGTAAGGCTTCTTGCAAAACTTAGAGCTTTGCCATCCCTGTAGAAACGCCTCTGGGTAAGTGGGCTGATATAGGAAGAAGTGATCGCTGAGGTCTCTGGGTATCAGATTGCAAAGGTCTTTATAGTTTTGGACTGGCTCTGGAAATAAACCAGCAGCCACTGCAATTGGTACAATCCTGGCTGAATATGCTCCTGGTTTCCCGTGCTTTTTAAAAGACCAACAGCTGCAGTCTAGGAAGTTTCCAAACATTCTTCAAGGGAAAGCCCCATGCAATAGAGACTGCAGTATTCAAGTTAGGAGGCTACGGAAGCAGCAATCAGCCTGGCCAGGGCTTCTCAGTTCAGAAGGGATGGAGCCCATGCAACAAATGGAAACTAAAGAAAGTAAACTTTTGCTTTTCAAAATGCTGAACGGGTTTCAGAAGAGGCTTCTTACATAATATCTGATACGGTGTCTCTCACAGCTAAATCACCACCACCACCCCACAAGATCTGATAATTCCCTGCCAACATCTGGATTCAAGTTTAATCCATTCTTCACCATAGCTGATGCAGGACAGAGGCAATGGCTCCTGCATGCTTCAACAAGGAGCCAGAGAGCTGAATGTTACCATTGTATTGATGACACCCAAGCCTGAAGCTCTCCATGACCTCATGTATAGTTATTGAATGATATGACTGGCAACATCAAACCCTGTGAAACACGTCAGTTCCCACAGGGCAGGGCTAAAATTCCTGGTGGTCCCCCGCTGTGCCCTATGTTCAAACACAAAGTAGCACAAACACAAGAGACCCCATTCAAATATCCAAGCCACACATTCCAGTCAGTTCAGGAAAATGGCATGGTCTCCAATATCAAAAGTCCATTCAAATCAACAGGGAAGCTATGGTTGTTAAACTGGAGATTATCCAGGGGCATAGCTAAAGAAGTGCAGGGGGGTGCAATTGAACTGGGCAACAAGCTTTGGTGGGGGCAACAAGCTGAGCTTGACATTACTGGCCAAAATGGTGAAAACCTTGGTACGTACGACTAATACCATCATGTTATATGTCATTGGAAAGGTAATTTAATGTAGAATACAATGAAACAGACCAGAGTGTAATATCTTTACTCTATCAAAAGATACCTCTCTGCCAAAAGACCAGAGAGAACAAAATTACAACTGTGATGTCACTTCCTGTTGTGATGTCACTTCTGGAGCAACATTTTGCCCTCTGCACTGGGCTACACATACTTTCATTAGCAACGCCCCTGAGATTATCCACCAGGTCTATCAAAGCTGCCTGTACCACATACCCAGGTTGAAAAGGGTTAAAGACGGATGTTTCATCCAGGAATACCTTCAATTCCTTCATCCCCAAATTGCTCCAACAGAGGATAACAAATATGTCCCTAGCATAGAATTAATTAATAAATAATAATAATAATGCTAGTATTTATATACCACCTTTCTTTGGCCATTAGATTGCTCCTCTGGCTTTAATTCAAGGCAGTTTACATAGGCAGGCTTTATCTCTAACCCCCCCCCCAGGGTTTTTTACAAAGTACAAAGAAGTTCTGTCTTTCAAGAACTACAACGACATACAGATGGAACTTCCGTGGTTTAGTCTTTCTTTCTGGCCACACAATTGCCTTCCTGCTGGCTGATAGATGGTTTCTCTGCTCCCACCAAAGAAACAGCTGGCCCAGCACAACTCCTCTCTCACAGGCAGCTGGAGACAGCTCTTATCAGTCGCAATTCTCATGATGGTTGCCATGGGTGTGATCGTGTTTGTAATAACTTCAGCTTGTGGTTAGTGTTGATTTAACTTCTATTGCTTTGCTTTCTAGAGATGTGTATAGAGATAGTTTGCTTCAACTGTTCAATAGCAGGCTAGACTGTACTAGATTGTGAGCCCTTTTGGGACAGGGAGCCATTTAACTTTAATGTTAAATGCAAGGAGCCGGCAAGGAGCAGGAGGGGGAAGGGGCGACCAAAAAAAGACCGCGTGGGGGCGGGGGCTGGGGGGAGGCTGCAGGAGGAACCGGGATGCTGGATCTGCATGGCTGGAGGGAGCAGGAGCCCCAGGCAGCCTACCTTCTCACGCTTGCTGCCTTATTCCCAGGTCTCCCTCGCTGCTGCTGCTGTTGCTGCCACCGCCACCACCTCCGGTCCTCTCGCTCCACTACTGCCGCCACCACCACGCTGCCTGCCTGCCTGCCTCCTCACAGAAAGTGCAGGCAATGGCTGCGCAGAGGCGGAACTACAGGGAGGGCAAAGCTCTAAGTGTTGCAAGAAGCCTTACCCTGTCATGTAAATCCCTCCTCTCCCTTGCTGCTGTAGCCAGTTCCCAAGATGTTGCTTTTCCCTGTGAGGATTAGCTAAAACGGGGCAGGAGAGGAGTGATTTCCACTGCAAGGTAAGGCTTCTTGCAAGACTTAGAGCTTTACCCTCCCTTAGATCTGCCTCTGCAGCTGCGGGCGTGCAGTACGCATGCGCAGCTGCTGAGCCAACCAGCCGACAGGGCCAGCTTCGAGTGGGCGTGGCCAGCTCAACCTCTAGGAACCAGTACTCACGTAGTGGTGCGTAGTGGGTGCATGACATCACTGCTTCTGTTCCAGTTTGGGCTTTTCCAACTGCTTCCAGTTATTCAACAGGCTCTGAAGAGGAGTCTTCGGTTTCAAGCGGGACTGCCAGCTACCCATTCTTGTCCTCACCCTGCAAATCCAAACGTCTTTGGCCACCGAACCGTTGGCAGGATCCCAGTCCACTATTTCCCAACGGGGAGTGACCAACTTTGCCGGGGGACCTCAACCCAAGGCAGTTCAAGGGGGAACAACCTCAACCCCTAACCGCACAAGGGGAACCTTTCCCCAGGGAATCTCACCCAAGACTGTTCAAGGGGAACAACCTCGACCCTTGCCTGCTCAAGAGGAACCTTTCCCCTTTCCTCAATGGCTTGTGTCCGACCCTCCCCCAGGGCTCCCAGCCTTAATGGACACACATTGGGTTCCCTGGTGGTTTTAGATGCTCCTGTCGGGCGGCATCCTGGGATAGCACTCAAAGAGTTTCCACATCCTTCTCTCATCCCTCCTGCTCTCCTCTCCAAATTCCTCTGCACCAATTGTGCTGCCATCAGGAAGGTACCAAAAGTAATCAATATTACTAGAGGAACAGAAACTGTTAATTGTCTCTTCCCGTACGGACAGACGGGGGAGGGACTGGGGCCTTCCCTCCCCTTCGATGGGGTATATACTCCACTCTGTCCCAATTTTGTGGTTGCCAATTGTTGTTGGGGGGGGGGAATCACCCTGCAAAGAGAGAGACGCTCTAGTGCTCCTATCTCTTTAAGCAAAGAGATAGAAGCCTGCCCGATTGAGATTGAGGTTTCATTCCCCGGCATGCGTTGTCTCCTGTGAAAGTTGAGGCAGAACCCCTTCACAATTCAAACCTTTGCAAAGCAAGCAATTCCTTCCTAAGAGCTTACCAAAAAGAAAATGGAAGTCAACAAAAGAATGCCAGCTGGACTTTGATGTTACAGAAAGAGAAATGCACTTTATTAATGTAGGCATTAATATCCTAATATTAATGCCTACATTAATAAAGAGGACACAGGAGCAATACACTTCCATGGAGACCACAGAACTTGTGTAATATGTACATCTGGGTTTGATCAGTTATACA
Organism: Lerista edwardsae; assembly: GCA_029204185.1. Classification (NCBI taxonomy): domain Eukaryota; kingdom Metazoa; phylum Chordata; class Lepidosauria; order Squamata; family Scincidae; genus Lerista; species Lerista edwardsae. Next base: position 3,256,597 of record JAJKFI010000077.1, read on the forward strand.
GTTGAACATGCAAATGTGGAAATGGCAACAACAAATAAAAACATTGGCAACCTGCTATTGGCAATTTTGGTGATGTGGGACATCTGATTGGTGGTCCTTCTTTGCTGCTGCTCCCCCTCCCCTCCAGTATGACCCCAACCAAGGGTCAGGGAAGGGAAGGAGGGGTGATCACAAAAGAACATCCCTCTATTGACTTTATCCCTTCCGTGCATAATTTTGTATGTCTCAATCATGCCCCCCCTCAGGCGCCTTTTTTCTAGACTGAAGAGCCCCAAACGCTGCAGTCTTTCTTCATAAGGGAGGTGCCCCAGCGCCGTAATCATTTTTGTCGCTCTCTTCTGCACCTTTTCCAGCTCCACTATGTCCTTTTTGAGATGCAGTGACCAGAACTGTACACAGTATTCCAGGTGCGGCCTTACCATCGATTTGTACAATGGCATGATAATATTGGCTGTTTTATTCTCAACCCCTTTTTTAATGACCCCAAGCATGGAATTGGCCTTCTTAATTGCTGACGCACACTGGGTCGACACCTTCATTGAATTGTCTACCAGCACCCCAAGATCTCTCTCCTGAGCTGTCACAGACAGCTCAGAACCCATAAGCCTTTAGGTGAAGTTTTGGTTTTTTGCCCCAATGTGCATCACTTTACACTTGTCTATGTTGAAATGCATCTGCCATTTGGCTGCCCATTCCCCCAACTTGGAGAGATCCTTCTGGAGCTCTTCACAATCCTTTCTGGTTTTCACCACCCGTTAAAGTTTTGTGTCATCTGCAAACTTGGCCACCTTGCTGCTTATCCCTGTCTCCAGGTCATCCCTGTCTCCAGGTCATCCCTGTCTCCAGGTCATGGGAGGGATCTGTCTCCCCAAGACAGATCCCTGGGGCACTCCACTCTTCACCTCTCTCCATTGTGAAAATTGCCCATTGACCCCCACTCTCTGTTTCCTGGCCCTCAACCAATTCTGGATCCATAAGAGGACCTGCCCTCTTATTCCCTGACTGTGAAGTTTCTTCAGCAGACTTTGGTGGGGGGGCTGTGTCAAACGCCTTCTGAAAATCCAGGGATATGATATCCACAGGTTCACCCACATCCACGTGCCTGTTGACCTTTTCAAAGAATTCCAAAAGGTTTGTGAGGCAAGACTTACCCTTACAGAAGCCATGCTGACTTTCCTTTAGCAGTACTTGCTCCTCTACGTGTTTTAGGATTTTATCTTTGATGAGGCTTTCCACCATCTTACCCGGAACAGATGTTAGGCTGACCGGCCTGTAGTTTCCAGGGTCCCCCCTGGTTATATCTGGTTATATCTGGTGTATCTGGTTATACTTCCATCTGACCTTCATGAGCATAGCAATCACAAGTATTACCTTATAGGGCCAAAATAACCACGATGGGGTACAGAGCCACATTAAGGAGGCTCTCAACAGTTGGGCTTTAGCCAAGGAGTGTTTTCCCACTGAGAGTTGCTGCTGGTTGCCTTTACTGTTGCCAGAACCTTTACTGTTTGCTGGTTACTGTGCTACCCTACAAGGGTGGTGTTCTTGCTTAAACCTTTCAGCTTCAGAAGCTCATACAGTCCATTAAATAACACAGGTTCCAAAAATAGACACTTGACTTGTCCCACATCAAAACTATGAAGTCTGGTGCAGTGGCATCCCTATGGGGAGGCAGAGCTTTAAGTTTTTGCAAGGAGCCATATCCTATCTTGTAAATCCCTTGCCACTGTAGCCTGTAAGCAACACAAGATTTTGCTTTTCCCCCCATGAGGATTGGCTAAAACGGCGTGGGAAAGAGCGATTTCCACAGCAAGGTAAGGCTCCTTGCAAAACTGAGAGCTCTGCCCCCCCCCGGGATGCCACTAAAAAAAAAAATAGGAAGGGTGCAATTAGTTAGCCTTGCCTAGGGCTCAAAGTTGCCCAGCATCTGGCATTTTATATGCACTTAGACAAGTTGCTGTCTCAGCTTCAGCACCCCAATCCCTGAAATGAAGCTACTACTGGCCTACCTTATATGGGTGTTTTAAGGGTTGCTCTTGGAGCTACTATGCTGTGACCTTTGCTAAGATAAAGGTCAGAGTGGGTAATTATTTTCTTGCTTTCCCATCATTGTTATTCAAGGCTGAAGGGAAGGCAGACTTTTCTAAGCAACTTTCTCCCTTCCTCCCAGCAGCTGGTGCAGAATGTTTCAGGTTGAGGGAGTGTCCGGGGTGGCCAGTCAGAACTTGAGCGCCTCGCCTTAGCAACGGTCTGTGCTGACTCACTCGGGCCTTGCAGAAAGGTGAATGTTTTTTCTCAGTAGGTGCAAATCATTGGAAAATTAATTCATTTTTAAGCAGTTTTCAGTGATGTAAAGCAGCGTTTCCCAAACTATGGGTCAGGACCCACCAGAGGGTCGCAAGCCTATTTTTGGCTTTAAAACATTTAAAAAAAAAACACTTTGCAAGCACCCCTGCCCAGTTTGTAGAAGAAAATTGGTAGTTGAACTGCTGGCCTGTAAAACGAGATAACCTTCAAATAAAAAGTAACATTTTCCAATTTTCTCTAGTAAGTGGCGTGCTCTAGATCCCGAGTGAACCCAGTTTCAGCCTTTTGTCTGGCCTGGAAGTCGCTAACTGCACATCTTGCTTTCCAGTTCAGCCTTCTCGGCATCCTGGAATGACTGTAGATAGGCAATGGGGGTCTCATGAGCTACTGGCTGCTTGTGGGGTGGTCGCTGGTAGCTCACAGCCCTTTTCAGTTTGGAGTAGCTGCTGCTGCCAGGCAGCCAGAAAGGATGGCATGAGAGCATAGAGCTGGCCAGCCCTGCCCTTTCCAGCTGCCACCCTGGCCAGGCGCATACCTGGGCGAAACTGCGCCCAGGGCACGCGATGTCATGACGTCACGACGTCACGACGTTGTGACGTCATGACGTTTGGTGGCTCTCTTCCCTGGGCTGCCGCTGGGGTGCTTTAATCACTCGAGCGGCAGCCCGGGGAAGGAAGCCGCCACCACGTGCCCCGAGCCGGGGCACGCGGCGGCGACTTCTTTCCCCGGGCTGCCGCTGGAGTGCTTAAAGCGCCCCAGCGGCAGGCCGGGACGCCGCCGAGGCACTGCAGGGTGCGGGGGCCTGCAAATTTACGGGTGGGGGCGGGGCGCCATGCCAATGGCGCCCCCCACCTTATGGTGCCCCAGGGCTCGTGCCCTGGGGCGCCATACCCTAGATTCGCCTCTGACCCTGGCTGGCATAGTCATACTCAGAAGGTGGCTGCTCAAAGCGTGACTGGTGACTGGGGCTGGAGGGTGTAGTGGGAAAAGCAGCTTCTCCATGATGGTAAGAGGCAGAGCAGGCAAAGCATGGAGGGAAAGGAAGGGAAGGGAAGTAAAAGACGGCTCCCTCTCCCTCCTGGAGTGTCAGGGTGTACCTGGCAGGCGGAGGGGCAGGGGGTCACATGGACCTGGGCGGCAGGTGGAAGGGGTGGCGCACTGAGCATCTCCCCTCAGCAGCCCACCCACCCTCTTTTTGAATGTGAGTGAAGCCGGCACCTGGCTTCACTTGCTTTCAAAGAGTGCATTTAAAGCCTCTCCAGGCACTTGCCTGCCAGCCCCCACAAGCCTGCTCTCCCTTGAAACGCGAGTGAAGTCGGGAGCCAGCTTCAGCCACATTTAAAAATGGGACAGCCGCTTGACTGCTCCTTAAATGGTTTTTTTTAATGGGGGGGAGAAGCACTGGGGGAGGATAAGTAATTGTGGTGATGTGATGACGCAATTACTTTTGGGTGTGGCAGCTGGCAGGGTGTGACCCCCCACGGCCTATCCCTTAGGTCCACCCCTGGGGCAACCTCAGCCCTGCAAGGCAAGACCTGGTGACTTGCCCTGCTCCCTTGCTCTTTCCTACAGTTAAAGGGGGGGACAAGGACCATGAGGGCTGTATTTATTAATAATCTACTGCGGTGTGTGTTGGAGAAGGGGGCGGCAGAGGATGAGATGGTTAGATAGTGTCACCGAAGCAATGAACATGAAATTGGGCGAACTCCAGAAGCTAGTGGAGGACAGGGAGGCCTGGCGTGCTGTGGTCCAGGAGGTTGCAGAGTCGGACACGACTTAGCGACTGAACAACAACAACAAAGCGGTGTGCGTTGCTTCTTGGAAGGATCCCCTGACTTACTCTGGCAATTTTTCTTCTACAATTAAATATGGCGGGGGGGGGTCACAGTAGCTGTTCACCAGTTAATCATTGTGTTAAGTAGCTCACGTATATCTGATGCTTGCCTACTCCTGCTATAAGGGTTTACACACACACACACACACACGTTGGTAACCCTTTATAGATCTCGGACGTGGTGGCGCAGCGAGTTAATCCGCTGTTGCTGGGCTTTCAACCGCAAGGTTGGGAGTTCGAGACTGCGTGACGGAGTGAGCTCCCGTTGCTTGTCCCAGCTCCTGCCAACCTAGCAGTTCGAAAGCACCTAAAATGCAAGTAGATAAATAGGGACCACTTTGGTGGGAAGGTAACGGCGTTCCGTGCGCTACGGCGTAGAATCATGCTGGCCACCATGATCGGACAAAAACGCCGGCTCACAGGCTTTGAAACGGAGATGAGCACCGCCCCCTACAGTCGGTCACAACTAGACCATTCGGTCGTGGGGAAACATTTACCTTAACCTTACACACACACACACTCACACACACTATATGTATGGTCTTTAGAAGTCTTGGGAGCATGATCCCTATAATAATAATAATAATAATAATAATAATAATAATAATAATAATAATAATAATGTATTCATTATTAATAAACACAATATTATTTTTTCTATCTCTCTCTTTTTTTTTGTCCTGTGGGTTGCAATAGATTGTTTTTTTTAGAAGTGGGTCCTGGTACTTAAAAGTTTGGGAAGCACTGATGTAAAGTATTTAGTCAGAGGAAGATGTGAAACTAGATATCAGGAGCCAAAGTGAAAGAAATGAAAGGCCTATAAAGGGTTAAAGGTAAAGGTTTACCCACAGCCAAATGGTCTAGTCGTGACCAACTGTAGGGGGCGGTGCTCATCTCCGTTTCAAAGCCTGTAGAGCCAGCGTTTGTCCGAGGACAAGCTTCTGTGGTCATGTGGCCGGCATGACTCTACACCGTAGCACACGGAACGCCGTTACCTTCCCACCGAAGTTCTACCTATTTATCTACTTGCATTTAGGTGCTTTCGAACTGCTAGATTGGCAGGAGCTGGGACAAGCAACGGGAGCTCACTTGGTCGCACAGTCTTGAACTCCCAAGCTTCCGGTCAGAAAGCCCATCAACTCCGGAAGCTAGTGGAGGACAGGGAGGCCAGACGTGCTGTGGTCCAGGGGTTCGTGAAGAGTCGGACACAACTTAGTGACTGAACAACAACAACAGATACCAGATGCACAATGGAGCAGGATAGGTAGTAAAGTAAACGTTGGAGCCCTCAAATGCAGTAGCATAGCCAGAGGGAAGGCAGCGCTATAAGTACAGCAGGTGCCACAAAATGCAGTGTAAGTGGCTCTTCCCATGCACCATCAGGGCCATTCCAGACAGCAACGACAACACCAGCAGGGCTGGCCTTAGGAGCTGCAGATAAGACAGCAAGAACAGGCTGTGCAGGATTATATCGAGGACTCAGTTTTGAGACGGCAGTGCCATTTTTGGATTAAGTCCAAAGCCCTCCCTTGCACAGGTCTTGAAAAGCTGCTGTGACCCCACCCTCCCAATGAGACTTCATGACCCCATTGAGCTTGAAGAACAGTGCTCCATAAGATGGGCCACTATGTCCATTTCTGTATAGGGGATGCAGCAGGTCTCACCCACTGGGTTCCTTCCAGGATATTTGAACTGGGAACTTCAGTTCCTATTTAGAGGATATAAGAATATAAGAAGAGCCCTGCTGGATCAGGCCAAGGCCCATTTAATCCAGCTTCCTGCCTCTCAGTGGCCCACCAGATGTCTCAGGGAGCACACAAGACAACAAGATACTTGGATCCTGCTGCCTCTCCCTCGCACTCGCCATACATCTAAAACAAGGAGGTTGCACATACCCACCAACTAGATATGGAGAAAACTAGATATAATATGACAATGAAGAACCAGGCTTGGGGCTTCCCACATCTTTTGTTAACAGTTGCATGTGTCCCCAGTTTGCATCAGCATGGGAAGGAGAGGAGGTGTGTTAACTCAAAGTTACTATGAGGTGCAGAAGGGAAAAATTATGGACCCAGATTCTGCTATTCCATGTTATCCTTCTTGGCTAATAGCTGTGGGATGCAGACATTTTAAATTAGATAGATAGATAGAACTTTTATTGGCCATACATGGAATTTCACCATACATGAAATTTTACTCCGGCCCAAAAGCTCTCACATATAACTTAAACTAATAAGTAATATACCATAACAAGACTCCACTAACTCTAAATTTATCCAAATCAGATAATCAACACACACTCAATACCACATATAATCAATACCACAGAATCAGCTATTCAATAACCCACTAGCATGAGGAAAAAAACTGTTCTTGTGCCTGGTTGTTCTAATATACAATGTGCTATGATGACGTCCAGAGAGAAGAAGTTCAAACAGATTATGGCTAGGGTGAGATTGATCTGCAACAATCTTCTCTGCTCTCAGAGAAAATCAGTGTGGGGGCAAAAAGTTTCCCCCTTCCCCCCTGTTCTGCAACCCTGAACCAAATTAGGGCCCCCATAGTGGCCATTTGAAAAAATGTGTTTAGAGTTTCCACATCGCATCTAGTTTGTCCTCACCCCTAAGGTCTGATCCTAGAGGAAACAAGCAGGTGGTGATGTTAGTTCCCAGGCAAGCTGGTTCCCATTCAATGCCTCTTTTAGTAAGTGCTTGTTTTCAAAGGCGTCTAGTTTCCTATGCAAAGCTTTGGAGTCTCTCCAGGGCTTGCAGCTGTTGCCTTCCGCACTGAGGCTACACTGCAGCTGAAAACTCTGCTGTGTCCCGGTGATGGGTGTAGCTTTGACTTCTACGGGTTGTTAGAAGCTGCAGACTGACTCTGCACAAATCCGCTTAGCCCTCTGCCAGCGAAGGGCCATGACTCCTGATCTGAGGGGTGGTTTGAAGTCTTCATGGGGGAAAGTAAATTTGAGTCTTGCACCCAAGAAGCTCAAATTCTGTTGATGGAATAAAAAAATGCCATTGATTGTACATACATACATACATACATACATACATACATACATACATACATAC
>JAJKFI010000077.1:3263821-3316593 GCA_029204185.1 Lerista edwardsae
TACATACATACATACATACATACATACATACATACATACATACATACATACATACATACCCCACCCAAACACTTAGGGCACTTCTGAGATATTTAGTTCTCTCTAAACTAAATCTTCTGAGAAATTTAGAGCGCAATCCTAACCTGGAGTTAAGTTAAGCCTGCACAAGTTAAGCCAGCAAAGTTTGGCCAGCACAAGGGCCACCATAAAGAGTCCACTCTGGACCACTCTCGGAGTCAGGGAGGATGGCACATGTCTGTGTGCTGGCTGCTCTGACTCCGAGAGTGGTCCAAACATACTTTACGGTGTCCCTTGTGGCAGCCAAACTTTGCTGGCCTAACTGTGCCAGCCTAACTCCAGGTAAGGAGTTAGGCATCAGAGAGGCCAGTACACAGACACCCAAACATGCGCCATCCTCCAAAGTCAAGCTTTGCTGGCCTAATTTGTGCTGGCCTAACTCCAAGTTAGGATTGCACTCTTAGTTCTCTCACACTTGGGGTGCAAGACACTTAGTTCTCTCAGGTTGGGAACAGGCTGGAGCTTCCATGGGCAAGGGCACGTCGTCCCCTTGCCCCGGAGAAGGCGCCAGCCACCCCTATGGACTACTCGGATCTGTGCCCGCTATATAGCGGGCACAGGTCTGAGCACACCATATGTCCTGAATTGGGGCCACATGGCCGGGGGACAGGCAACCCTAACAGCCACATCCAGATTCCCCCCATCCAGCGGCGTCATGCTGCCGGAACGCTGGGCGGGAGGAACGGGTGAGCGGCAGCCCGCCCATTGCGTACCGCTCCGTTTTGCCGTCTTCCCCGCCCCCACGCTGCCGCTCACCCGTTACTCACGCCCAGCGTTCCGGCGGCAGCATGACGCCGCTGCACCCATCCCTCCCCAGGCCGCCACCCCCCGGAACACTCTCCTGGGGCATACCTGTCTTTACGTTCCTTTTCTCCATGTGCTCTCTGTGACCCCCTTAAAATCAGCTCATGACCCCCTTCAGGGTCCCGACCCCCAGGTTGGGAATCACTGCCATAAAATTAGGAATAACAAGAAGTGAACTAGGGCCCAATACAATCATCAGTCAGCTTTAGAATATCAGCCTGCTTTGAAGGCTCTGTTTCCGGTCATCCACCCAGTGGTGAAACTCAGCCAGTTTCTCAGCAGTTCTGCAGAACCGGTTGTTAATTTTAGGTTGGGAGAGGGAAGAAAGGCAGCGGATGGCCCTGAAGGCCGCCCTGAAGGACATAGAACCGGTTGTTAATTTATTTGAATCCCACCACTGCATCCACCCCTCTGTTACAAGAGGAATTTTAGTTTATTCTCATGGCCAGGGTTGTGGTCTCTACACTCAGGGCAGGGTACAAGTTCCAGTCCTTTTTTGTTTGCGCATTTTGCGCACAGCTGTTCCATTCGTGATCTTCATGCTCTCCCTCTACATGCCTCCTCTGTTGTTTTTCTCCCCGTCTCCGCAGACCGGCTCCTCTCTTGCCAACAGCTTTGAAGTGTTGATGTTCCCTTCACACTGCTGAGTCCAGGCCAAAAAGGCTTTTTTTTTGCGTTACTTCAACATCTGTTTGCTTGCCTCGGTTTTCAGGTTAGCCACAAACATTTTTTTGGCCTGTTTTTTTTTCTGTTTCGGTTTTTGCATCATCCCTTTTCGTCAGCACCAAGCTCCAAATTTCTTGCAAGCGTGAGAGGGGAATTCTGGCAAGCAGGCAGAGCTAGCCATGACATCTTGTTCTGGCAGGGAGACGGTTGTTTGTTTTTTCCAGCCTGGCGGATATATTTAGTAAATGGTCATCTGCCCCATTTTGCACTGGAATAGCTCTGATATTTTAAGACTGGTTTCATCTTCTGCATTGTTGGAGAGTCTCTTAAAAAATATTAAAGTTTAGAAGACTGGAGAGTCTTTAAAAAAAAAAAACACTGCCATGTTGCCCCACCAGACCATCTTTTAATGACTGCATGTAGCAGTTATATGGGTTTCCCAGCAAAATGTGAACGGGAACATTTCCTGGTGCCCAAAATAGATCGTGATTTCAGTCAGCATGCTAATATAGTTCAGAAACAAAACTACACGAGTGCCTCATATTAACATTATGTTCTGTGTAAATATCTCAGAAGTTCTTAATCCCCACAAGTATTTGAAGTTAAATATTTGATTAGGAAAAAAAATAAAGCACATTTCATACAACATACAAGCATACAACATGTGGATGTTGTAGGCAAACAAATTCACTTCCCTAGCTTAATAAAAGCAATTAGATACTTGCTCTGTCTGTAACCCCTGCTACCTGGGCAAGAGGCACTGTTTCAAGTGGTGCTCTTCTTATATTTAGCAGGGGGAGAGCAATTGTCCCTCTTTACCCCAGCGCAGTGTCTTTTCTAGTGGCTGTTGCTGGTGGTGTTCTGCATTTTTTAGATTGTGAGCCCTTTTGGACAGGGAGCCATTTAACTTTATTATTACTATTTGCCTCTAAACCACTTTGTGAACTTTGTGTTGAAAAGCGGTATATACATAGGGTTACCAGATACAAATTGGGACAGCGTGCCTATACCTTTATATTAACCATAGTATAGGAGAGGGAATTTGGGCAGGTGCAGCTCATCATGGAAGAGTTTCAAAAGCTGCACCTGCCAAAATTCATTCTTTTATACAATGGTTAAAGGTATAGGCACTCTGTCCCAGTTTGTATCTGGTAACCCTATATATACATACATACATACAAATTTGATTGATTTGATTTGATTTGATTCATGCACTGTGAAATGAATGCTAACCACAGTTCTAGTTGTGGTTTCCCATGCAGTTTGAGATGGAATCATAATTGTAATTCTGATTGTGGAAGTCGAATCAAAACCAATCAGTTGAATTCATAATTTTATTTTTGCCAGAGTATAAATCAATAGGGGTCTCTCTCTCTCTCTCTCTCTCTCTCTCTCTCTCTCTCTCTCTCTCTCTCTCAGGGATAGTTATTTGGAATAAAAGTTTATTACAATTGAAACTGACCAGTTTTCCTGATTGTATTGTTTTAAATTCTTTATGATGCATTGTTTTGTAGAATTAGTTGAAATAGTTCGAAATGAAAAAATTTTCCATGGGGAAAAAAGGTAGCAATAGAAAATATTCCACTTCTGAACATTTTCAATGGAAAATCATTTGTCTCGTATCACTGGAGAGCAGTCTGATGCTACAGCATTGCCAGAGCACTTTGCAATCCACCTATCAGCTGCTGATGCTGCAGCAGAAGTGGCACTGCTGAAAGTGGCGCCTGCGTGCTAATTGGGATGTGGTGGCGCAGTGAGTTAATCCGCTGTTGCTGGGCTTTCCGACCGCAAGGTTGAGAGTTCAAGACTGCGTGACAGAGTGAGCTCCCGTTGCTTGTCCCAGCTCCTGCCAACCTAGCAGTTCAAAAGCACCTAAATGCAAGTAGATAAATAGGGACCACTTTGGTGAGAAGGTAACGGCATTCCGTGCACTACAGCGTAGAGTTACGCCGGCCACATGACCATGGAAGCTTGTCCTCGGACAAAACGCCGGCTCTACAGGCTTTGAAATGGAGATGAGCACCGCCCCCTACAGTCGGTCACAACTAGACCATTCGGTCGTGGGGAAACCTTTACCTTTTTTATATCTTGAAAATATGAACCGGATTTGCACATTTTCTCTTTATGTCATTTGCAGCAAACATTTCCATGTAAGACCAAAGTGCTTCTTTCTGGCCATCGTCTGCTTAATGAAATCACTTCCTGCTCAGTGATGTCACTTCCGGCCCTCAGCAGGCACCAGGAAAATTATTCGGCCCACCATATGAAATAAGTTTGATTCCTTTGCCTGTGATAAATGGAACTCTTCACTCTTTACAGAAAACATCCTGTGCATTTCACACGGTGCTCGCTTAGGATGAGTCAACTTCGGTAGATTCTTCATTGTGACCTCCATAACTGGCTGGTCCACCAGAAAGCTCAACCTGGAATTTGTATTGGGCACATCAGAGAGTCTGGCCCTAACTTAGGTGAAAAGATGGGCCAGGCAGAATCCACTAGTATCCTGCTGGATTTTGCTCACACTGGTCTACTAGTCAAACTCATCCACTTGACCACGGCCAAGGGGAGGTTGAACTTCTGAATTAGCCATTTGGAATGGCCAACGTTGTAGCGCCTGAAGTACTTACCATTTTGCACATACACCGAGGTGTGCTACTGCTCTTCTGTGTCTTTTCCCTTCCTGGTGGCACTATTTGTTTTGTTGAGAGGTGCTGCAGGTTAAACCGCTGAGCTGAGCTTGTTGACTGGAAGGTTGGCAGTTCAAGACCGCGTGACAGAGTGAGCTCCCGTTGCTTGTCCCAGCTCCTGCCAACCTAGCAGTTCGAAAGCATGTAAAAATGCCAGTAGATAAATAGGTACCACTTCGTTGAGAAGGTAATGGTGTTCCGTGCACCTTGGCGTAGAGTAATGCCGGCCACATGACCACGGAAACTGTTCTTGGAAAAACACCGGCTCTTCGGCTTAGAAACGGAGATGAGCACCTCCCCCTACAGTCGGTCATGACTAGACCATTCGGTCACGGGGAAACCTTTACCTTTTTACCCAAGGGTACATTGGAAGATCAGGTCCCACAAAAAATGTGAAAGAAAAGTTTAATTTTTTTAAGATGGCATTGCCACCCTTAACTCTAAAGCTTAGAGCTGGTGAGGTGTGGTGTGGTGAAGTAGTTTGTGCACACACTGTTTCTTTTAAGAAATAGGCCTCAGGCTGAGAATGTCCTTCTGAGTTGTATGGGAGAAAAGATTACATCTTTAAATCAAAGCCTATGTATGTTCCTAGGCCTGCAGATCTCCTCCAAAAGCCTGCCTATGTCACGTTGGATCAATAATTAGAGACAGTTCTTAGTCACGTTGTACTTGTTATTTCATCAAGCGAAAGTGCTTTGGATTTGGGGTAATTGTTTCGCCCTTAGTTTTTTTCCGATGAGTTGTACACTATAAATCACAGAGTTACTAATATGGTTGCCAATTGGGACCGCAACTATTGCTGGAGCTGTTGTTTCTAGCACAATACAATGTGGGAAACTCCTAGAGGCCCTGATAAGATCTCCAGAATTACTTTCAGTCGTCACCTGGAGATGGATGCCGATTCCTAGAGGCTCCAAGACATCCCTGGATGGTTTGTGGCCCCAGTTATTAGGAGGAGTCTGGAATGTGCTGCTCTTCCCTTGGGCTTGCTAAAGGGTTGGACTGAGCCTGGGAAACCTGGGTTCAAATCTCCAATCAGTCATGAAATTCGTTCTTGGGCCAGTCAACACCTCTCTAATCTACCTTGCAAGATTGCTGTGGGATTAATGGGGCCAGACCGTGTCTGCATCCCCCAGGAGGGTGGACCATGAGGAAACCTGAAGCAATGGAGGCTGTTAAAGAAAACCGGGAGTGTTGTTTAAAAGCCATCCGAAGGCTGTAGATGGCTCTCAGAAGGGCAGGGACCTCAAGCAAGGTGCTAGAGACAGAATCGGCCTTAAGCCAATGTGACCAATGTCGTCACATTGGGCCAGTGGTGTCATTCAAATGATTTAGGAACAGGAACTCACTTTTGATTGGCACTTGTCGGGAACCCGGAACCAGCCACGGAGCCCGTTAGGATCCGGAACGCCCGTTCTGGTCCGTTCCCCCTGAATGACATCACTGCATTGGGCCCTGTGCTTTGGGGCCCTCCACAACAGCACAGTGAGCATATTACCTGCTGCAGGCAATGTAAGTCAATGGGGCGAGCAGAGTTGTGCCCCTGCCTCCAAATGGCAGCAGTTGGCATACAATCCTACCCGTGCTCTGAGGTCATCTGGGGGGGCCCTTTTGACTGTGCCGCCACCAGGAGAGGTGAGAGGGATGGCGGCCACGAATATGGCCTTCTCGGTGGTGGCCCCCCGACTTTGGGATACCCTCCCCTTAGAACTAAGAACGGCTCCCTCCTTGGCAATATTCTGGCGGGAGCTGAAGACCTTTTTATTCCAACAAGCTTTTAATTGTTGACAGGCTGGCTGGGTTTTTTTATACTCTCTTTTTAGGATCCACGGGGCTGGCTGTTTAAATTTTAATTATTTTAATTATTGTTTTTAACTATTGTTTTTAATGGTCAAATACTGTGTTTTTATTGTATTTTAGTGTTGTAAGCCGCCTTGGGTGCCGTGCCGTGGGGCAAAAAGGTGGGGTATAATAATAATAATAATAATAATAATAATAATAATAATAATGATGATGATGATGATGATGATGATGATGATGATGATGTCACCACCAACTATTTCCAAGGGCCATGGTTTGCACGCAGCACCACAAATGCAGTTCTTGGTGAGTGGGGGGGGGCCATGGGGAGAGTGGGGGGGCGCAGGAATGCCCCACATTGGGCCCTGCGTGGGCCAGGGGCGTGACGACTGCCGCCCCTAAACTCCTTGTGCATGACAGTGCCAGTTTGCTGCCCCTCCTGCTGCCTTAGTCCTGCCCCAACTGTGCCCCAAACGGCCAATATGGTAATGCCATTGTACTAATGGATGGTAAAGCCACAACTAGAGTATTGCATATAGTTCTTGGTTATCACATCTCAAAAAGAACTTATAGTGGAACTGGAAAAGGGGCAGAAGAGAGTGGCCAGAATGATTACTGGGCTGGGGCACCACACTTAGTAGGAAATGCTGGAGCATTTGGAACTCTTCAGTCTAGAAAAAAGGTAAATGAGGGGGAACATGATTGAGACATACAACATTCTGCATGGGATGGATAAAGTGAACATCCTTTTCCTTCTCTCACAACACCAGAACTAGGGGACATCCAATAACATTGAACGTTGGGAGACTGAGAACAGATAAAAGGAAATACGTTTTTTACCCGGGGGTAATTAATCTGTGGAACCCCTTGCCACAGGAGGTGGTGATGGCATATGGCCTAGGTGCTTTTATAAGGGGACTGGACAGATTCCAGGAGGAAAACTCCGTAACAGGCTACAGGCACCACTTCCTTATTTTAGAGGTAGTTCAGAATGCCAGATGCAGATATTTGTCTAGTTGTCTTGTGTGCTCCCTGAGTTTAACCACAAGTGGACCACTGTGAGATACAGGAAGCTGGACTAGATGGGCCTTTGGCCTGATCCAGCAGGGCTCTTCTTATGTTCTTATAGGCTAATCCAATCTGCTGCTCTTTGTGTGCCATGATTCTGTAGCAAGTCTGTGGTCTAAGCATTGTCTCTGCACCTGCTTCAGGGTACAATCCTAACCTGGAGTTAGGCTAGCACAATTAGACCAGCAAAGTTTGGCCGGCACAAAGGCCACTCTCAGAGTAAGGGAGGATGGCGCACATCTGTGTGCTGGCCTCTCTGACTCTGAGAGTGGTCCAAACGTACTTTACTGTGTCCCTTGTGCCGACCAAACTTTGCTGGCTTAACAGTGCCAGCCTTTCTCCAGGTTAGGATTGCGCTCTGAGTTACCTGCAAAAGAGCATGGATCTTCTTTCTCCCTCTCTGAAAGGGGGTGGTCTGTTTGGCATCACTGCAGCACACACCACTGTGCTGCTGTTCTTCTTCACAAGTTTAAAATAAGAACTCTGTCCTCTGTGGTTGAGATTTGGAAGGTGTGATCCTTTCGAAGGTTTGTAGAATGCTTAGGAATGCCATACAGGGGAAATATTAGCATGGGGTATATTTTGTCACATACACCTAGAAAAAATTCAGATATGATGCCTTTAGACATCATAGAATACTGGAACATTTCATGACACAGAAGTTAATAGCTTCTGTTAAGAAGTAAATAGGGTTGTCGCACTTATACAATTGTGCACTTTTTGATAGTCGTGACCAATAACAACAACAACAACAACAACAACAACAACAACAACAACAACAATAATAACGGTATTTATATACCGCCTTTCTTGGGTCATTAGATTGCTCCTTTGACTTTAATTCAAGGCGGTTTACATAGACAGGCTTTTTTCTAAACCCCAAGGGATTTTTACAGATCACAAAGAGGTTCTGATCTTTCAAGAACTGCTACATTCAGATGAAACTTGCATAGTCCAGTCTTTCTTTCTGGCCACACGATGGCCTTCCCGCCAGCTGATAAACGGCTTCTTTGCTCTCTCCAAAGAAACAGCTGGCCCAGCACAACTCCTCTCTCACAGGCAGCTGGAGACAGCTCAGCTCAGATCTTATCAGCCGCATTCCCAAGGTCTGCTGCTCACGGAAGCTTCCGGTGTTCTCAAACTGGCGACCTTCGGATCTTATCTTCGGGCTGTCTGAAATGTCTGTCTGAAATGTTTCAGATGGGAGGACTTAAGTCAGGAGTGTCAAATGTGGGGCCAAATAGCAGCCATGGCACCTGCTGAGGCCCAGAAGCGACATCATCAAGCAGGAAGTGATGTCGTTAGGCAGACGATGGCCAGAGGTAAGCATTTTGTTCTCACGCAGGAACTCATTAATTGCAAACAGCAGCTGAGAAAATACACACACCTTGATAGTAATTTCAGGGTATGGGTGAGCCCAGTTGTCATGCCCTTCCAGCCATGCTGTTTATGCAGAGGTGTCAATTCACAGTTCAACAGTGGAGAGGTGCTCTGCAAAGTGATACCCCGGCAGCTGTGGAACTGCTGAAAGGGCAGCCCATGTGATAATTGGACTCTCCCAGCACCACTGCAGCATCCCCTTTCTCCTCCTCTCATCCCTCTTGGTCTGCCCCTTCCCAAATAGCAATCCTTGACTTCTGAGCCTCCTTCTGCTCCTCCTCCCCAGAGCCTTGGCAATGGCAGTGCTGCGGAAAAGGCAATGCTAGGAGAGCCCAAGTAACAAGTGGACCAGATAAACAGCTTCTGCTGTGGAACTCCTTGCCACAGGATGTGATTATGGCATCTGGCCTGGATGCTTTTAAAAGGGAATTTCTAGAAGAATAGTCCATTACAGGTTATTTATTTATTTATTTATTTATTTATTTATTTATTTAATTGTTATCCCGCCTTTCTGCCCCATGGGCACCCAAGGCGGCTTACAACATTAAAAACCATCACTTTAAAAACCACAAATATAACAATTAAAACAATGTTAAAAACAATATTAAAACAGTTAAAAATTTAAAACAAGCAAGGATCCCCGTGGATCCTTTAAAGTATAAGATGAAGAATGTAAAATGCCTGCCAGCCTGTCAAAAATTGAAGGCTTGTTTAAATAAAAAAAGTCTTCAGCTCCCGCCGGAATGTTGCCAAAGACGGAGCAGCTCTTAATTCTAAGGGGAGAGTATTCCAAAATTGGGGGGGCCACCACTGAGAAGGCCCTATTCCTGGCCGCCATCCCCCTCACCTCTCCTGGTGGCGGCACAGTCAAAAGGACCCCTCTCAGATGACCTAAGAGTACGGGTAGGATTGTATGGAAGGAGGCGGTCCCTCAAATACCATGATGGGTATGTTCATCCTCCCGGTTTTAGACATAGGCTACCTCATAGGTGAAAGGGGGTCACAGCAGGACACAGGCATCTTGTGCTCTTTTGTGCTCCCTGCAGCATCACATGGACCACTGTGAGATACAGGAAGCTGGACTAGGTGGGCCTTTGGCCTGATCCAGCGGGGCTCTTATGTTCTGCAGGCTGGATCCTGCAGGCCTGGAAGTTTGACACCTCTGATGTAAGTGATCTGAAATAGTCATAAAGTGTGTTGTAAAAAAAAGTTAAAAGGATGGATCTCCATGGAAATCAGTGTAAAACAAATGTAAAACAAACGGATTGCATTAAGTCACAATCAGTGAAACTGACAGTTACAGGCGAGCAGCATAAATATTTGCACACTACAGATAATGCACTTTAAAAAAACACGGTTTCCTCTTTGAGTTCTGGCAACGGCCAGCTAAAATCTGGGTCCCGAATCACAGACTACCGTCACAGTTCTGCATCGAAGGCTAACATAACTGTTGCAAAGGTCGCTGTGTTCCCAATGCTGCTTTAGTACAATGAAAGTTCACAACACAGGCCCAGCCCTGTTTTCAGTATTTGCTGGAAACAAGCACAGCCCAGAAGAGAAACAGTAACAGTGTGGAAGGTCAGGGCTCAGGGTCTGGGACAAAGAATGGGCTGTAATCTACATCTGGGGAATCAGCTGTAATGAACAGGCTGTAATGAAGAATAGAGTAGCAGTAAGACCCTGGGGGGCTAGAGCAGGGGAGTTAAAAGTTTCATAAAGTGGGCCTCTAGCATTCATGATACCTGGGGTGCAGAAGTGATGTCATAAAAGAGGAAGTGATGTCATTTGGCAGGTCAAGAAAAGAAATAAACACATTTTTTTCCTCACTTAGAAACTCATTAGCTGCAAATGAAGGAAATGTGCAAAACTTGATCATATTTTCAAGATACAGGAGAGCCCAATTATCTTGAGGGCAATGTTTATAACAGTGACACCTCAGCATCGCTTAGCAGCTGATGTTAGTGCTCTGGGAGCCTGAGGGCTGAATAAAAAGTCTCCAGAGCTGCATCTGACCCATGGCCGTACGTTTGACATTGCTGGGCTAGAGCATCTGACAGTCTAGCCCACCACTTGACTCTCCTCCACATTTCCTCTTCTGCTCTGTACTTATTTATCTTAAAAAATTATATCCCACCCTTCTCCCCACGAAAAGGGACTCAAGAATACACAATTGTAATGAATACACAATTCATTAAATGAATATTAACATCAAACATACTAACATCAAACATAAAAAACAAAACAAGATCACAACGTTAAAAACAAAACCAAACACGATCACCCAGTAATTTAAAAATGCCAGCCCACTGTCTACTCAAACGCCTTCTGAAAGGTCTCCAGCCAGGGAGCAGTTCTTAGTTCCAAGGGGAGGGCCTTCCATAATTGAGGAGCCACCACCGAGAAGGCCCTATTCCCTTTATTGATGGTGGCACAGTCAGAAAGGCTGATGGGTAGGATTGTAAAGATGAAGGCGGTCCCTCAAATACCCCAGACCCGAGCCATAAAGGGCTTTAAAAGTCAAGACTAGCACTTTGAATTCATCTGGGAAACGAATTGGCAGCCAGTGTAGCCACTGAAGCAACTACACTGAGGGCACAATCCTAACCTGGAGTTAGGCCAGCACAGTTAGACCGGCAATGTTTGGCCAGCACATCATAAAGCTCTCTTGGACCACTCTTGGAATCAGGGAGGATGGCGTACGTCTGTATGCTGGCCTCTCTGGCCCCGAGAGTGGTCGAAACGCAGTTTATGGTGGCCCTTGTGCTGGCCAAATTTTGCTGGCCTAACTATGCCACTCTAACCCCAGGTTAGGATTGTGCCCTGATTCACATTCCTGAGCTTATTTGGAAAGATTTATACCAAACAAAAGTTAGATGATTAATGTCATTCAGAGCGCAATCCTAAACTGGAGTTGGGCCGGCGTAAGGTAAGCCAGCAACGTTTGGCCAGCACAAGGACCACCATAAAGTGTGTTTGGACTACTTTCGCAGTCAAGGAGGATGGTTCATGTCTGTATGCTGGCATCTCTGACTCTGAGGATGGTCCAAACATACTTCACGGTGTCCCTTGTGCTGACCAGACTTTGCTTTATTTACCTCATATTTACCTCAGAATTTTACCTCAGAAATTTACCTCAGAATGCCAGATACAAGGGAGTGGCGTTTGGACCACTCTCAGAGTCAGGGAGGATGGCGCACTTATTTCTGACTCCGAGGGTGGTCCAAACATACTTTACCATGTCCCTTGTGCCGGCCAAACTTTGCTGGTCTAACTGTGCCAGCCTAACTCCAGGTTAGGTTTGTGCTCTGAGTCAAACCGAGAAGCTCCAACAACCACATGGGCAGCCACCTTCTGCACTAATTGCAGAATACCCTTCACTGCCCCGTAGCCTTCCTCCTTGTCCAATACAGGGGGTGGGAGGGGGATGAGCAATAGAGATGAGTCGGCAGACGGAGTACACACCCATTGGCCACCTGCTGCCGGAGGCAGCTTCAGAGATATGCCAGCCAAGTAGCGGGTAATGTGTAACAGAATAATAGCAGAAGGGAAACATATAAGAACAGAAGAAGAGCCCCGCTGGATCAGGCCAAAGGCCCATCTAGTCCAGCTTCCTATATCTCACAGCGGCCCACCAGGTGCCCCAGGGAGCACATGAGACAACAAGATGCCTGCAACCTGTTGCCACTCCCTTGCACCCGGTAACTAGGAAAGAAACAATATTCTGTTTAGTTCAAACTGTGTGGTGTCCCCCCCCCTCACTGGGGTTCACATGGTTCCTGTATCTGTCTTCAGACAGTTTCTTGAGCTCAGACCCTGGCGTCTGTTTGAAAGGGAAAAATATAATTTATATAATTATTTAGCTATAATGTAATGCTACTGTGTGCTTTGAAGACTAATTAATTGTAGCCAGGGCAGTATTATCCATTTGGCTGAGTAGGCTGAAGCCCCTAGGGTCTCGGGCTCATCAAGTGTCCGAGAGTGCAATCCTAACCTGGAGTTAGGCCGGCACAGTTAGGCCAGCAAAGTTTGGCCGGCACAAGGGCCACCGTAAAGTATGTTTAGACCACTCTCGGAGTCAGAGGCCAGCACACAGACGTGCACAATCCCCCCATTACTCCGAGAGTGGTCCAAACATGCTTTACGGTGGCCCTTGTGCCGGCTAAACTTTGCTGACCTAACTGTGCCAACTTAACTCCAGGTTAGGATTGCACCCTTAGTGTCACCCTAGTGCATGGGTCTCCCGCTCCAGCCTCTGGGGACTCCCCATCCAGCTCGCTAGCCCTCCAGCCGGCAAGAAACTACAGCAAGCCCGACCTTGCAAAGGTGAGGCTCGCAGAGCTCTCCAGGAGCCACGTGGGACAAGCCCAGCGGTGGCATCCGGGCGGAACGGGCAGGTACAGCGTTCCGCTTGTTCCGCGGACGGGCCCGGGCCGCGCCGCCTCTCCCAAGGACGGACGAGCTGTTCCTGGTCCCGCCCACCCTCCTGTGCGTCCGAATCGCTCTGAAATGGAGCAATTCCAGGCACAGGGAGGCGCAGGGAGGCATGGCTGGCCTCCGCCATAGGGGCGGAGTGCTGCCAATCATCCGGGCGTTCCGGTTCCTGGCGCGCCCGGATGACATCACTGGACAAGCCCCACCTCCAAGATTGAGCTGGGCTGCACATGGAGGCTGCATTGCTGGGGAACATCCATGCAAGGCTGGGTCCGCTTGTGAGGGTTTCCCCCCCCTTTTGGAAACAACATAGAAGTGCCTGGCTTCTCCATTTCTTGCCCCTCAAATTTCTGCCTGTTCTTGCTGTTGTGTGGGGTGGGGGTGGGGGTGGCACTCCCATGCAAGCCTGGGTCCATTTGAGGATCCCGCAGCTGGATTGGGGGTTGGCTGCAAAGATATGTGTGTGTTTTATAACAAGGTAATAGATGAGGAAAAGTGATGCACTGACTGAGCTGTAGAGGCCTTATTTGTAAAGGGGAGGGGGAGAGAACCATGCTTGCCCGCCTGTCCACTAGGCAGAGGCGGATCTAAGGGGGGGCAAATCTGTAAGTTTTGCAAGAAGCCTTACCCAGTCATGTAAATCCCTCCTCTCCCTTGCTGCTGTAGCCAGTAAGCAATGCCAAGATGTTGCTGTTCCCTGTGAGGATTGGCTAAAACGGTGCAGGAGAGGAGTGATTTCCACTGCAAGGTGAGGCTTCTTGCAAAACTTACAGATTTGCCCCCCCTTAGATCCGCCTCTGCCACTAGGGGCTTCCATTTAGTGTGGCAGGAGCTTTCCTGAAGAGTTTTAGAGGGGGCCCAAAATACCTGAAAGCCGAGGGGCCCAGCATTGGTTAACACAGCCCTGATTGTAGCAGTGTTGCATTCATGGCCCCAGTAACTAGGGTTACCAGGTACAAACAGGGACAGAGCGCCTATTTCTTTAGCCATTGTATAGAAGAGGAGAAGGAACCCTTCTATGAGGAGCTGCACCTGCCCAAATTTCCTCTTCTATACAATGGTTAAAGGTACGGGCACTCTGTCCCACTGAAGGCGCATGGCTGGAGCAGGTGATAGGCGCAGTGGCAGACATGCGCTGGCACTGCTGCTTGCACCAGCCCAGTGACTGAACCTGTGGCGCAAACAAGCCTAACGGCACATTTGTAGTAGCACTGGTCTGGCGCAAGAGTGATACACCAGCGTGACACCAGGTTAGGATTGCGCCCTCATCAATTTGTGCCCACAAGGCGTCATTCAAAAGCCCACAACAGCTAAGCAATACTATCACCGTTTAATATAACTAAAGAGATTTAGGGTGCAATCCTAACCTGGCACAGTTAGACCACCTAATACATGTATTCAGTGGTGTCAATCAAATGATTTAGGAACAGGAACTCACTTTTGATTGCCACTCGTCGGGAACCTGGAACCAGCCACGGAGCCCGTTAGGATCCGTTCTGGTCCGTTCCCCCTGAATGACATCACTGCCTTTAACCCTCTGAGTGCCGGCCAACCAAGAAGAAAAGCTCTTTGCAGAGGAATTGGGAGGAGGGAGGAGGGAGAGTGAAGTGGGCGGAGTCAGCCCTAATTTTAACTAGTGGAACTGAGTTCCCCCGTGTTCCCCCTGCATGACATCACTGCATGTATTTAAATGCATTAATGTACAGTTTTACAGAAAGAGTCGCAGGGTTAAAATCTTCAGTTCTTCCTAGGAGGACAATCTGGCGGCTGAAGTTGAACCTCCCTAGATTCCTAGAAGGAATGTGCATTTTACCGAAGCATCAGTGACATCTAGTGGAGAAGCTGCAAACTGGAGAAGAGAGTTTGTAACTGAATGCTCTTTACAATTAGAGACTTGGGGGAATTTCTTGGATCTTAATAATACCCCCTGTTCTCCTTAGTTCCACACCTCTCTCCAGGTGTGCACCATAAGAAAGACTGCAGCGTCTGGGGCTCTTCAGCCTAGAAAAAAGGCGCCTGAGAGGGGACATGATTGAGACCTACAAAATAATGCACGGAAGGGATAGAGTCGATAGAGGGATGTTCTTTTCCCTCTCTCAAAACACCAGAACCAGGGGGCATCCGCTAAAACTGAGGGTTGGGAGAGGTAAAACAGATAAAAGGAAGTACTTTTTTTTTACCCAGCGGGTAGTTAATCTGTTGAACTCTTTGCCACAGGAGGTGGTGATGGCATCTGGCCTGGATGCCTTTAAGAGGGGATTGAACGGATTTCTGGAGGAAAGGTCCATCATGGACTATAGGCTATAGGCCATGATGGGTTGTGCAACCTTCTTATGTTAATAGTAGGCTACTTCATAATGCCAGGTGCAAGGGAGTGGCATCAGGATGCAAGCATCTTGTTGTCTCATGCCTCCCTGGGGCACCTGGTGGGGCCGCTGTGAGATACAGGAAGCTGGACTAGATGGGCCTTTGGCCTGATCCAGCAGGGCTCTTCCTATGTTCTTATGTTCTTAGGTGTGAACCTAGGGCAGAAGCATATCCCTGGTCATGTTCGCTGGTCAGCATGTTGGCTGGTCAGCAGCCACTGTCCTAAATTCCCCAGAGACACAGTCCCAGCATTTCCAAAGGATTCGCCTGGAGCCACTTTGGGGACTCAGCCCCCTTTACTTCTGTGCTGGGGTGTTCCATCCCGTTGGGGTCCCACCAGTGGTGTCATCTAAATGATTTAAGAACAGGTACTCACTTTTGATTGCCACATGTCGGGACCTGCCCACCGGAAGTGACATCATAAGCCGGAAGTGATGTCGTGGCAGGAAGTGACTTGAAAAAAGCCCTTTTTGAGGCCTCAGAAGATTTTAAACTGACCCAACAGTTGCAACAGTATTCCACAGCACCCCCAGAACATGTGAAGGAGGCCTGGCATCATGTTAAAGTTACCCAACAGTTCCAAAAGTATTCGAGAGCAACCCCTGAGCAGCTCATTTTTCAGTGGCAAGGCAAGGCAAGGCAAGGCCTGGCCTGGGAAGGGAAGGCAAGTTTTAAAAAGCCACCAGCTCATTTCAGCAATTCCAAAATCTTTTGGAGACAAATTCCAAAATCCCCCCGCCCAGGAACCGCCGCGCCTCCTCGGGAGAGGGAGCCCCAGGCAGCCTACCTGCTCACGCTGCTGCCGCTGTCGGTCTCCCTCGCTCTGCTCCGCTCCGCTCACTGCCAGGCAACTCAAACGTGCAGGAAATTCAAACGTTGCAGGGGGCGGAGCAGAGTGCCGACGGAGTCAACGAGTGGGTGGGCGAATGGGCGGGGCCAGCTGTAATCCTAGGAACGGGTACTTGCGTACCCCTGCGTACCCCCTACATGACAACACTGGGTCCCACACTGCAATTTTTGCAATGGGGAAATGCAGCAGACATCATAAATGGCTCCAGTTGTGCCTGCACTTCAGATAGCCACCCAGAGACCTCTCCTTAAGGCATTGATGGCAACACGAGACTTGAGTTGAAAGCAGCTCACAGCATTGAGCCCTCGCACTTCACAGTGTGCCCATTTCTTGCGGTTGAGGCACAGAAGCCTGATTGATTGTCCCCTGCTAATTGTACAGAGCATGTGGCGATAACAAAGGCAATGCATGCCATAAACCCATGGATAGGAAATCGTTTGGCCCTGCCCAGGAGCATGAGGTCCCCTTCCCTGTGGAAGGATTGGCTGCCAGCTGAGAGCAGGGGTGGGGCTTGAAGGGTTTAAGCCAGTGTTCTTCAACCTTGGGGTTGGGACCCCAATGGGGTCGCAAAGCCTCAGTTGTGGGGTTGTGGCAACTTACAAGAGTGAAAAGCGTTGAGAACCCCTGGACGAGAGCACCACCAGGCAAAGGGGGAGACATCTGGTGTACCCCATCAGGTAACAGGAGATGGCAGGGCCGGCTCTTGCAGCAGCAGGGCCCAATGTGGGGCACTCTTGTGGGGGCCCCAACCCTCCCTGCAGGGCCCCCACTCACCAAGAAGAGCGCTGTTCGTGCCACGTGCAAAGCATGACATGTGGAATTATTTCACAATGGAGAGAGGTGAAAAGCGGAGTGCCCCAGGGATTTGCCTTGGGGCCGGTGCTTTTCAACTTGTTCATAAATGACATGGAGACAGGGATAAGCAGCAAGGTGGCCAAGTTTGCGGGTGACACAAAACTTTTCCGGGTGGTGAAAACCAGAAGGGATTGTGAAGAGCTCCAGAAGGATCTCTCCAAGTTGGGGGAATGGGCAGCAAAATGGCAGATGCATTTCAACGTAGACAAGTGTAAAGTGATGCACATTGGGGCAAAAAACCAAAACTTCACCTATAGGCTAGTGGGTTCTGAGCTGTCTGTGACAGCTCAAGAGAGAGATCTTGGGGTGCTGGTGGACAATTCAATGAAGGTATCGACCCAGTGTGCGTCAGCAATTAAGAAGGCCAATTCCATGCTTGGGGTCATTAAAAAAGGGGTTGATGGCCAATATTATCGTGCCATTGTACAAATCGATGGTAAGGCCGCACCTGGAATATTGTGTACAGTTCTGGTTGCCGCATCTCAAAAAGGACATAGTGGAGATGGAAAGGGTGCAGAAGAGAGTGACAAAAATGATTACAGGGCTGGGGCACCTCCCTTATGAAGAAAGACTGCAGCGTATGGGGCTCTTCAGCCTAGAAAAAAGGTGCCTGAGGGGGGACATGATTGAGACATACAAAATTATGCATGGAAGGGTTGATAGAGGGATGTTCTTTTCCCTCTCTCAAAACACCAGAACCAGGGGGCATCCACTAACTGAGTGTTAAAACTGAGTGTTAAAACATCCACTAAAACTGAGTGTTGGGAGAGTCAAAACAGATAAAAGGAAGTACTTTTTACCCAGCGGGTAGTTAATCTGTGGAACTCTTTGCCACAGGAGGTGATGATGGCATCTGATCTGGATGCCTTTAAGAGGGGATTGGACGGATTACTGGAGGAACGGTCCATCGCGGGCTATAGGCAATGATGGATTGTGCAACCTCCTTACATTGGTGGTGGGCTACTTCAGAGTACCGGTAGTTGGTGGTGATATAATATCACCGCTAACTGCTTCCAGGTGGTATGGCCCATTTGGGGCTGTTCAGAGGCAGAGGCAGAGGCAGAGGCAGGTGGGAGAGACCAAGGTAAAGTTGCTCTGCTCGCCCCACTGACTTACAGCTCATAGATATCCCAGCTGCAGCCACAGGCAAGATGCTCACCCTGCTCGTGCGGGGCCCCCTGAAGCACGAGGCCCGATGTGACGACATTGGTCATATTGGGTTAAAGCCGGCCCTGGAAGGTGGTGTCCCAGTCCCGCTCGGGTTCCTAGCAATTGGGCTAAAATAGCTACCACTACTAGTGGCAGGCTTTGTGGTCATGTTTTCTGCTCTCTCTAATAAGAATATTTGGTCCCAGGGAACAGTGCTGGGGGAGCATCACAGGGGCAGGACAGGGGGGTGATGGGGGTGGGCGGAGAGGGTCATGGGAGGAGGGTGGAATAGACAGTGGGGACCCAGTCTCACGCTCTGTATTTTTGTTTACACATTGGGGTCACGGCATGAAAAAAGGCTGAGCAGTTGCGGATCTAGGGGGCGTCAAGGGGGGCACGAGCCCTGGGCGCCATCTTGGGAGAGGGCGCTGTAACCATGGCGCGCCCCGCCCCAAAATGGCGCCCGCGGCCCGGCCCGCCCAGGCCCTGCGCCGCGTTCTCCTCGCTCCGGCTGGCCTTAAAGAGCCAGCCGGAGCGAGGAGAACGCACTGCCGCCCAGTGCCCCCTCCCGCTTCTCAAGGCAGGGGGGGCAGGGCACTGGGTGGCGCTGCGTTCTGTTCGCTCCCGCTGGCCCCTTAACGCCAGCGGGAGCGAACAGAACGCGGCGCCCCAGCCTTAAAGGGCCGGTGGGAGCGAACAGAACGCACTTCTTAGTCATCATGACGTTGCGTGCCCCAGGGGCGCATTTTCATTGGGCGCCACGGGTGCCATTTCAAGTAGGTCCACCCAGTGATGTCGTTCAGGGGGAACGGACCAGAACGGGCGTTCCGGATCCTAACGGGCTCCGTGGCTGGTTCCAGGTTCCCGACAAGTGCCAATCAAAAGTGAGTTCCTGTTCCTAAATCATTTGAATGACACCACTGGTTCCACCCCTGAGGCTGAGGACCACTTGTTTAAGCCAAGTGCTCCCTGCTCCCTTCATCTTGTATGCCTGATGCATGTTGTGCCCTCTCACGTTCTTTGGCAAGCAGTCGTGTGAGTTTGAATGCAGGAGATGGCCTCTCAGGTGTACACCTTGAGATCATCAAAGGCAGGGATTTCTCCGGGGCCCAGCGGTGCAAGGGAAGGGGTGGGTTGTCCTGTGCCTGGATTGCAAGGGCTGACTCAAAGGCTCAGCCCTATGCAGTTTGGCTGCCTCAGCCCCCTCGTGGGGTTGGTAGAGATCAGCTGGTGTCGCCTGAATAGGGGCGGGGCTTGGAGCCACGTGCCGGCCGGGGGACTATGTGAGAATGAGCACAGACATCCTCCCAAGGGAACCACCCGAGAAGGCTCTCCTGTGAGACTCCTACAACCTCACCTCAGATGAGGGACACATAGAAAAGTCTCCAACTTTCTCAGGGTAGGGACAGAGTCAAAAGCTCAAAGGCCGTCTTTTCCAACAGTGGCTGCTAGTTTGCTGCATGGCTTCCATCTTCCACTAGGGGGCTTTGCTGCACAATAAATTGTTTTGCTCTTGAAGTTGCTATCCATGCTGTAAATTTTTTGAGAAGAAATTGCTCATAAATCTATGCAGTAAACAATGGAAAATAAGAACATAAGTTACCCCTGGGCAAGAGGCAATTTTTGAAGTGGTGTTCCTCTTATATTTCACAGGGGGAGAGTAATTGTCCCTCTTCACCCCTGCGCAGTGTCTTGTCTAGTAGCTGTTGCTGGTGGTGTTCTGCCTTTTTTTTTTAGATTGTGAGCCCTTTTGGGACAGGGAGACGTTTAACCTTATTGTTATTTGCCTTTAAATGGCTTTGTGAACTTTGTGTTGAAAAGCGGTATATAAATACTGTTTGATGATGATGATGATGATGATGATGATGATAAATGGAGCCTTGTTGTGTCAGGCCAAGGACCCATCTAGTCCAGCTTTCGGCATTTCAGAGTGCAATCCTAACTTGAAGTTAGGCCAGCAAAGTTTGGCCGGCATAAGGGCCACTGTAAAGCATGTTTGGACCACTCCCGGAGGATGATGCATGTCTGTGTGTTGGCCTCTCTGACTCCAAGAGTGGTCCAAATATACTTTATGGTGTCTCCTGTGCCAGCCAAACTTTGCTGGCCTAACTGTGCCATCCTAACTCCAGGTTAGGATTGTGCCCTCAGTGGCCCACCTCAGTGGCCTTCTGGAGCGCACAAGACAACAAGATACCCAACAATATCTAAATCAATGGTTCTCAAACAGTGGGTTGGGACTCACCAGTGGGTCACGAGCAGCGATGGGATCTGCAAATTGAGAAGAGGAACACTGGGCGGGACTTAGGTGGGACTTACACATGATTGGCAGCCCTTCCGCAGCGTTCCACGGCTGCCCTGGCCTTGGGGGGGGCTCCTGCTTGCCGCGGAGGACGTGTGGGGGGCGCACTGGGTCCCTGGCCGAGCAGCGGTGGGGTGCGCCAACCAGGGGCAGCCCCCCCCCCGAGGCCAGGGCAGCCGCGGAACGCTGTGGACGGGCAGCCAATCACGTGGAAGTCCCGTGGAAGTCCCGCCCAGCATTCCCCTTCTCAATTTGCAGATCCCATCGCTGGTCACAAGCCAAGTTCAGGTGGCTTGTGAAGCACTAGAGCAGCCATATTGAATATGGGAAGATGGGATGCTGGAAAGGGGTTATTTTGCTTGTGTTATTTTGTGTTTTGCTTGTGGTTATTTTGCTTGTGTCAAGATAGGCTTTTTTCTTTCTGATTCACTTTGCTATTGGAAAATGGCTGAGAAATAACCAACTTATTGCTGCATTCTCAGGAAAGCAGCAGGCTCTGGCATCACAATGACGGCACTTCCAGCCATGACATCACTCCCGGTGGGTCCTGGAGAGATTGCCATTCTAAAAATTGGGGCCCTGTGCTAAAATGTTTGAGAACCACTGATCTAAATAAAGTAATAGGATACATTCATCTGAAGATCTGCTGTTCGCTTCTGTATGGCTGTAATCCTATCTCACGCACCTTGTTGTGAAACTCAAAATCTCAGTATTCTGGAAGATCATGCGCTTGTGAGTCTGTGGATAGGGGTGGTCTCTTCTTAATCCTTGCTTAGGGCTGAAGCTGAAGCCACAGTAGGCATTATCAAAAATTGTGAATGCAGCCACTGACTTCAAGGCCAAGTGTCACGTCCTCCATGGCGGCTGACGGTGGCGTGGGGCAGGGACTCACGGCTCGATGGGTCCAAGCCCAGGGTCGGCGGCAGGAAGCAGGCGGGAGGCGGGTAAGAGTGCGGTTCAGGCAATTTATTTGAGTCAAGGCCTTTACATTCATGGGGCCAGCCCAGTGGTGTCATCCAAATGATTTAGGAACAGGAGCTCACTTTTGATTGGCACTTGTCGGGAACCCGGAACCAGCCACGGAGCCCGTTAGGATCCGGAACGCCCGTTCTGGTCCGTTCCCCCTGAATGACATCACTGGGCCAACCCCTTGTCTGCTGGGCTATCCCAGCCATCCAGGGAGGCCTTGTTCCTGTCACAGGCCTCCCCGTCCCTCTTGGGGCTCATAATGATCGCCGACGCCAGGTGCTGGTAGCGGCATCTGGGGGTCATCTCCTGGGCTGTCCGGAGCGTTGGGGCAGTGGTGGTGTGGGCCCTGGGGCACCCCTCCGGTGGGGGGATCGCCCTGTGCTACCAGGGGGTGCCTCCTCACCCGGCACGCTCCGAGGCTCAGGGGTTCTCGGGGCTCTGGCTCCCCCTGCCCAGGGATGGAACCAAGGGGTGATCCCCCAAAGGAGCAGGGCTCTCAAGTCCCCAGTTCGGCCACGGTTGGGAGCGAGCCCGGGCACTCTGCCCGGCTCGCTGGCGGTCACTCCTCCGCTCGCCCTCCAGCCAGTGGAGGAGTGTCCCTCTAGCCCGACCGCCGGGCTCCTTATGAGCCTCCCGGCCAGATACCCAAGCTCCGCCCCCTCTAACCCCGCCCCCCCGAGCCAAGATCTCCCAAGATCTTGGCCTCGGCACTGGTGATTATGTCACCAGCCAGCACCGCGGGGAGAGGAGGCCCAAGGCTCAGCGCACCAGGGCATTTCGGCCCGGGCACCCACCAACCTTGGGGTGCAGGGGCTTGGAAGTCTCCCCCCGAAGGCGTGCCCGGCCCGGCAGCCTCCACCCAGGAGCTCAGTGGCACCGCTCCCCACCAAGCAGCTTCGCCTACCAATGAGTCCCTCCCCCACTTGGGGTTGCTTCTGGGGGGGCCGCGGCCAGGGTGACACCAAGTCAGAGACCCGTGAAGCAGCCCCCTCAGCCGTGCAACCGGCCAGTGAACCCGTCAAGGAAATGCAGCACATCCAAGCGTTGTTTTACTTCTTCAGAGACATACAGTATATTTTAGTTGCAAGGAAGCGCCAATTCAAGCAGTCCTGATAACAGTCTACGTACAGAATCACAGCCAGTCAGGATACACACAGCAACAGATGGTTCAAAGATGGCTGATCAGTTCAAAGATGGCTAATCAGCGCTTCGCCCTTCCTCTCTCAACCCACACAGAAGGCTTCTGCTCACTGCCTTTTATCCTACCCTCCAGCCAATCAGCACAGGGCTGAGTCATGGCCAGGTCTTCCTGCCAAACTGCACGTGCATCACTCAGACACAGGTGCACTCCATCACCTTCCTCAGGCCCTGCAGTTTTCCAGAGCAAAAGAAACACCAGAGCTGATTGCCAGAATCATCTCAGATCTTGACACTCCTGCTGTTCACTCACAAGAAGAGACCAACCAGGGTGGAATAAGATAACCAGCTGAACACAAGACTGGGTAGCAATGAAGCCATCATCTCCATCAAAGGCCATAAATCATCTGAGCATGCTGAGCATGTCTGACAGGTGGGGCGGGAATCGTCCACTGAAAATAAAGCTGAACTTCAAGAGCCACAAGTGGAAAAGTAACCTCTTGCTCAGAGAAGGTGACTCAGGGCACAATCCAGCGGTGTTATGCTGCCGGAACGCTGGGCGGGACATCTGGGTGATCAACAGCCCGCCCGTTGCGTTCCGGAGCGTTACGCTGTTTGCGTAATGTACGCAAGCAGCGTAATTGGTTACGCAAATGGCGTAACGCTCCGGAACGCGACAGGCGGGCTGTCGATCACCCGGATGTCCCACCCAGCGTTCCGGCAGCATAACGCCGCTGGCACAATCCTAACCAACTTTCCAGAACCGGGGCAAGGGCAATGCAGCTCTGAGGGAAGGGAACAAACATTTCCATGCCTTGGGGAAGCTTCTGTGACTGCCCCCCAACTGTAGGCTGCAGCGCTTGCCCCATTGGCACAGCTATGCCAGTGCTGGAAAGTTGGTTAGGATTGCGCCCTCAGTCAGAGCGCAATCCTAACCTGGAGTTAGGCCGGCACAGTGAGGCCAGCAAAGTTTGACCGGCACAAGGGACAACGTAAAGTTTGCTTGGACCACTCTTGGAGTCAGAGAGGCCAGCACACTACACAGACATGCACCATCCTCCCTGACTCTAAGAGTGGTCCAAACACACTGTACGGTGGCCCTTGTGCCGGCCAAACTTTGCTGGCCTTGCTGTGCCAGCCGAACTCCAGGTTGTACCCTCAGAAGCATTGCTTGATTTGAGTTCCACCTGAGTTCACAAAGCAGCTTAAAACAGAACAATCTCAGCACAATCAAATAATTCAAAACAGAGAAAGCCAATAGAAATTGTCCCAGTACATTGGTGTTTCCCACAACAGTGGGGACCACATCAAGAATGTGTGTGTTCGTGTGTCTTTAAGCTATTGTGTACATGTCAGGGATCTCTGTTCCAATCACAGCTCTCAGACTAAGGTTACCAGATACAACCTGGGACAGAGTGCCTATATCTTTACACATTGTCCCTCTTCTAGAGGTAATTTGAGCAGGTACAGCTCAACCTGGAAGGGTTTCAAAAGGTTAGAGGTATAGGCACTGTGTCCCAGGTTGTATCTGGTAACCCTATCTCAGAGTGCAATCCAAGGAATGATGTTGCACCAATGCTACATGATAACATCAGTGCAACATAACTAGCCCCAACGTGGGGGTGCCGATTGGCACCCCCACATTGATGCTAGAGCTCTTGAGCTGACAGTAACAGTAGCGTTGGCCCAGGAGCAGTGGCACTGAGCTGTTGGGCCGGCTGACCTCGAAAGGTGCAAGGGCAGAGGCAGATCTAAGGGAGGGCAAAGCTCTAAGTTTTGCAAGAAGCCTTACCTTGCAGTGGAAAACACTCCTCTCCTGCACCGTTTTAGCCAATCCTCACAGGGAAAAGCAACATCTTGGCGTTGCTTACTGGCTACAGCAGCAAGGGAGAGGAGGGATTTACATGACAGGGTAAGGCTTCTTGCAACACTTAGAGCTTTGCCCTCCCTTAGATCTGCCTCTGTGCAAGGGCAGTTCTGGGGCAGGTTGGTGGGTGGGTGGGGTAAGGGAACAAACATTCCCTTACCTTGAGGAGGCCACCATGACTGCCCCACAACTGCAGGATGCAGCACATGCCCCACTGGCACAGTTATGTCAGTGCTGGAATGTTGGTTAGGATTGGGCCCTAAGTCTGCTTGGGCAACAATGGGTGCAATCCTACCCAGCGCCGGAATGGCATGCACCATATCCAAAGCTGGGTGGGGAGAGGCTGGAGCCTCCCATGGCATGCGCTCCCTTACCGTAGGGGAGGCTCCAGCCTCCCCTATGCGCTCCTTGGATCTGCGCCTGCTAAAGAGCGGGCGCAGATCCGAGGAGATTGTGCAGCCTGAATCAGGGTGCAGCCGTGCAGGCCGGCTTAGGGTGTGGCCATATGGCCACCTCCCAAGCCCGCCCATGTCCCGTTCAAGTCCCGCCCACATCCTCCCTCCCTCCCACCAATCCCCAAGCCACCCCGTCATGGCTCCTCCCTTGCGCTGGCCGGCTTCACCCAATGCTAGGGAGGCGCTGCCAGCAGCGTGGGTCCTGTTGCCTTAGCGCCGACCAGCACCATATCCAATGGTGATGCGTCAGCGCTAAGTGCGCAGCATCATCACAACCCTGTTGCACCGACGCTGTGCGATCCTTAGGCTTGCGCTGAATGTGTATTAGGTTTTGTTCCTTTTTGTTGACTCCGATCTTTACTCTTCCCAGGGCACTGTTCCTGGCTGCCCTCTGCAGGCTGCCTCCAACTCCACCCTGACGTCCTGTGAGAACTCAGCCTCAACATCCAGAGCAATCTTTGACCCTGTGGCTGTCGGTCCAGATTCACCCTTTTGCCCGATCAGGATCTTTGCACATATGTCCTGCTCTCGTGTTCCCAGCCTCGACCTCTATCCGGTGCATCATCATTCTCCACTATACTTTGGTAGGCAAATAGCACTGTGACGTTAGGAGGGTCTGTCTCTTTGCACGCCTCTATGCAGTGGGGGCACCCAGGAGCCTGTTTTGTTTCATTTCACAGGCATCTTTTAGCTAAACAGATTCTCGGCTTGCATTTTGCCCCTGCCATCAAGTCTATAAATATTTTTTCCGCCGTGATTTGGCTTTAAAAATCAACTTTTGCACTCATGCTCTGAAAGCACACTGGATGAGGGCCGATGGAGAGGCACCCCTTCATCCTGCCAGCACTCAGCTCCAGTCAAGAACACCAGAACATAAAAAGTCCCCTGCTGGATCAGGACATCCCTTTATTTGGAATGACAGCTCACTGCGACCGAGGCATATTTATGGTGTAGCCCAGGGTGGCGCGAGCCATGGGAGCCGGCAGTGGCGGGGCAGCGGGGTGGCATTGTGCAGAGTCCGCTGACTTACCAGCATGGTGTTTGGGCCCCCCCCCCTCCCTGGTGCTCGTTCTGCTCCAAAATGGAGCTATTCCGGGAACAGGGAGGCGTGGCTGGGCGACGCATGGGGGCGGGGCGATGTGCTGGGGGCGTGGTTTTGTCGCCCTGCCATGGGCGCGCTCAGGGCTCAGTTCGTCCCTGCACTGCAATCTGTGATTGCAGAACAGAACAGTCATACTCCAACTGGTATTGGGGCAGTGGGTTGGGACCCACGGGTGGGTCACAACCTGATTTTTGGTAGGTCACCAAAGGCTGATGGAAAGGTCAGGCAACTAATTGCCTCAAGCCCAGAGGCCATTCAAAAATCAGATACTATACCTCAGTGCTTCTCAAACTTTTTAGCACCGGGACCCACTTTTTAGAATGACAATTTGTCCAGGACCCACAGGAAGTGAAGTCATGGCTGGAAGTGCCATCATTGTGGTGCCAGGACCTGTTGCTCACTGAGAATGCAGCAATAAGTTGGGTTATTTCTCAGCTATTGAATCAGAAAGAAAAAAAAAAGCCTATTCACAACCTTGACACAAGCAAAACAACCACACAGCCCTCCCCCTTTCCAGTGCCTCATCTTCCCATATTTTCAATATGGCTGCTCTAGGTGCTTCGCGACCCACCTGAACTTGGCTCGTGACCCACTGGTGGGTTTGGGCAACATGGCAATAGCTGCTAACTATCCTGCAGAGCTCAGCTCCTGCAGTTTGCAAGGTAAATGTCCTGCAAGAGGCTGAGCTCCTGCAGTTTGCAAGCAGGTGTCAAATAAGGAGATGAATGTCTGAGGGTCTTTTCCTTATAAATAAACAAAATATTTATTTGCTTCTAGATCTCCTTTTTAAAAGTCTTGTAAAGCTAGGTGGATCCCAATAGGGTGTTGTTTTAAAAAGTGGGTCACGGTGCTAAAACTTTTAGGAGCCCCTGTACTAGGGTACTGTGTCCTAGATTATTGTGTCCTCGTCAAGTACATCCTGGGCGTTGACATACCTGGACATACATTATCTGGTTTGTGTGTGTGTGTGACCTGAACATTTGCATCCCAATATGAGTGGGGGTGCAATCCTAACCTGGAGTTAGGCCACCACAGTTAGGCCAGCAAATTTTGGCCGGCACAAGGGACACCGTAAAGTATGTTTGGACCACTCTTGGAGTCAGGGGGGATGGTGCATGTCTGTGTGCTGGCCTCTCTGACTCCAAGAGTGGTCCAAACTTACTTTACGGTGTCCCTTGTGCCGGCCAAAATTTGCTGGCCTAACTCCAGGTTAGGATTGCATTCTCGGGGGGGGGGAATATTGAGGTTGTGAGAATATTTCATCCCAACAAATAATCATAATATGATCAATGAGAGGCAACAGGCACCACTGTCTATATTTACTAACCATATATCCAGCGGCGGCATTCAGCCGGTACGCTGGGCAGGACTTACCTTTACCGGGGCGGGCGGGAAAGCGGCGGAACGCGCCATTACGCAACGGGCAGACTGCCCGTCAAAGGTAAGTCCCGCCCAGCGTACAGGCTGAATGCTGCCACTGCATATATCCATATCTTTGTTTTTCTGGGTTTACATGGAACTCAGTGTAGCATATATGCATTGATTGAGGGCCCGATCCTATGCCTGGTGGCTTGCATGCTACCCCAGGAATGGGTTAGGGAGAAATCCTA
The DNA here is from genome assembly GCA_029204185.1 of Lerista edwardsae. Taxonomy (NCBI): domain Eukaryota; kingdom Metazoa; phylum Chordata; class Lepidosauria; order Squamata; family Scincidae; genus Lerista; species Lerista edwardsae. The sequence continues at coordinate 3,291,396 of JAJKFI010000077.1, forward strand.
ACCTGGAGTTAGGCTGGCACAGTTAGGCCAGAAAGTTTGGCCGGTACAAGGGACAGAGTAAGGTGCATTTGGACCACTCTCGGAGTCAAGGAGGATGGCACATGACAAGTGGCCCAAACTTACTTTATTGTGTCCCTTGTGCCCACCAAACTTTGCTGGCCTAACTGTGCCAGCCTAACTGCAGGTTAGGATTGTGCTCTGGGCAACAAACAAACTATAACTGGGCAACAATCCCCATGTTTCATGTGCCTCTTATAAGCCTCTTATCTCAGCCCTACCTTTGTGTTTTAAAAATAAAAAAAAACCAGTAATATAATCTAATATAAATATTGGGGCACAAACATCCAGGCTGCAAAAAGAACAGATGCAATTGTCCAATACTGGGACACATTTAACTAGAAATAGTTGTCCAAGACGCTATAGTTGGTCATGCTGCTTCCCCAGCCAGGTGTGTGAGAGATAATTTTGTTTTAAAATTATTTAAAATATTTAAAATTATTTAAAATTTTGTTTTAAAATTTAATTGATGGCGCTTGCAAGCCCAACACATCCATTCAGAAAGGAGGCTGCTACTGCATCTCTGCATGATGGCTCGTTCTGGTCCTGCCCCCTCCTGGGCTGCCTTCTGTGGAGAGAATGAATAACCATGTGCAGAGGCGTTTCTACAGGGATGGCAAAGCTCTAAGTGTTGCAAGAAGCCTTACCCTGTCATGTAAATCCCTCCTCTCCCTTGCTACAGTTTGGTCAGTAAGCAACGCCAAGATGTTGCTGTTCCCTGTGAGGATTGGCTAAAACGGTGCAGGAGAGGAGTGATTTCCCCTGCAAGGTAAGGCTTCTTGCAAAACCTAGAGCTTTGCCATCCCTGTAGAAACGCCACTGACCATGTGCCATCTCTGCACGGAGTTTGGTTGGACAATCATTTCATCACCCCTTATGTGAAAACAAAGCAGAATTATCAGCCCTTGGAGAAGGCAGCCTGCTGCATCTTTGTCTGAACAAGGGCTCTGTGCTTGCTTGCGTCTGACCAGAAGGCCGACCCGGAGCAGTGACTGTATTCATTTATTTAGCAAATGTTTATCCCGCCTTTCTTTCACATAGTGAACGCCCACAGTGGCACGCACGGGGGAGGGGTGGTTGGTTGGGGGGGGGGAGGAGAAACTCTTCTGCATGGGAATTGCTCTTCTTATGCATAATGAAAGCATTTTGTGCTTATTGCATGACAAGGGAGCCCTTGATCCCAATGGAAAACATGACAGGTTTTTAAAACATTTGCTCCCACTCCAGAATTCCGATCTGGATTCACTGAAACCCATGAAAGCTTTACTTTTACTTTACTAAAGAGAGGCTCTGCCAGGGATCAGGCAGATCCGGATCAGGATTGGAACTTTACCCCCTGTTGCACTCCAGTTCGGCATTGCGGCCCTGTGTGGATGCTATTGCACTTTTTAAAAAGAACCCAAACAGGCCCTTATCTCCTAATACAGTGGTTCCCAAACTGTGGGTCAGGGCCCACCAGCGGGTCACGAACCAATTTCAGGTGGGTCACAAAGCACCTAGAGCGGCCATATTGAAAATATGAGAAGATGGGATGCTGGAAAGGGGGAGGGTTGTGTGGTTGTTTTGCTTGTGTCAAGGTTGTAAACAGACTTTTTTTTCTTTTCAGGTTCACTTTGCTCTTGGAAACTGACTGAGAAATCACCCAACTTATGACTGCATTTTCAGGAAAGCAGGAGGCTCTGGCGTCACAATGATGGCACTTCTGGCCATGACATCACTTCCGGTGAGTCCCAAAGTGACTGGCATTCTAAAAATTGAGTCCCGGTGCTAAAACGTTTGAGAACCACTGTCCTAATAGGCAGTGTCTAGATTGTCTAGTTTGCCCACTGTCTAGTTTGCCCACAAGACTCAGAGTGCAATCCTAACTATGAGCTAGGTCGGCACAGTTAAGCCAGCAAAGTTTAGGCTGGCACAAAGGACACCATAAAGTATGTTTGAAACACTCTCGGAGTCAGAGAGGCCAGCACACAGATGTGCACCATCCTCCCTGACTCCGAGAGTGGTCCAAATGTTCTTTATCTTTTCCCTTGTGCCGTCCAAACTTTGCTGGCCTAACTGTGCCAACCTAACTCCAGGTTAGGATTGCACCCTCAAAGTGTGACGTGGGGGAGCAAGCCTCAGCCATCAGTCAAGTCCAACCCTGCACATAACAGCTGTCACTCGGTTACTTGGTCTGTGTTACATGATATTGCTTTCTCCCCTGCAGCTTGGCCTTCTCTGGCACTGTGCTGTCAACCAAGATGCATGCAGCGAATTGGCTGACCAACCTTCCTCTACAGCGAGCTGCCTAATAATTCATGAAACGCATGAAGCAGCCCACAATTGCAAAGCCATTACTGCAATTGAGTGCTAGGAGCAGACAGCCCTTTGTTGCTGCTGAGGAAAGGACACTGAAAGCCTTTTGCCCTGAATTTCTGGCTTCTAACTGTAACCTGGGGGGTGCCATCGGGGCTGGTTCCAGGGGGAGCACAACCCATCTGCTTTTGTGCAACATTTACATACATACGATACTTTATTGTATAACTCATAAGTCATTACAACATACCAAAGAAACCATGGCTTACAAAGATTTATCAAGACAATGAGCTCAGCCTCTTAACATTGTCAACAAAACAGCGTCTCAACTTTTTGGCTGCGATGGCAAAGTGAGCCACTGCATAAGTTATTTTAGGTTGAACGTCCTCTAAAAGATACCAAACTAATTGAACAGTGGAATAACCATATAAAGATTTAATACATGGATCCAAAAAACGGGATCGTGGACTAGTATAGAGTGGGCAGATTAACAGATAGTGAAGAACATCTTCAATTTGCCCACAGCCATAAACACAACGCCTCTCAGATATCGGGATTTTTTTGTATCTGCCTTCAAGGTAGGCTGACGGCATCAATTGGAGTCTCAGCTCCGTAAAGGCCCTCCTTAACTGGGGGGAGGTTAGCAAATTCAAATAAGGAGAAATAACATGATGTTTATGGAAAGAAGGGTACCATAAAGAGAAGCAAGACTCCCTAAGAGAGGCCTTGTCTTGATCAGCTGCCCAATTGAAGCACCACTCTCTCAGGTCTTTAGGAGATAATGTCATAAACTTGTCTTGGTCTAAATTATATTTGCTTAGTTTGGCAAGGATCTGCTTTGCCCAGCCCCCACAAGATAACTGTTCATCCCAACAAACTTTTGACAGGACAGTGTCGTCCAAAAGGGATAATTTTCTCCAGTATCTGAGAAAAGCGAGATCAATACGAGTCGCTATAGTAGGCAATCCAAGCTCGGTTCTAATATGCACTGAAGGGGTTCCTTGCGGCACACCTAAAATCTGTCTTAGAAAGGTGTTTTGCAAAATTTCCAGTTTCCCAGTTGCCGCTACACCCCAAAGTTCTACTCCATATAGTAAATGGGGAAGTATCTTTGCCTCAAAAACCTTAATCATGGGTGGAACAAGTTGCCCTCCTCTGGCGTAGAAAAAACGTCTTAGCGAATTTATAGATCTCGTAGTAGAAAGTGAAATGTTCTCAACATGTTGTTTCCAATTTAATTTATTGGAGAAAGTAATTCCCAAATATTTGAAAAAGTTGACCTGTTCTATAACATGCCCATCTAGCCTCCATATGTGCTTGTTCTTTTTGCTTCCGAAGGACATAACCTTAGTCTTCGAGTAATTAATTTTTAAATGATCTTCCCTACAAATATGACCAAATTTTTTTAGCATCCTTCTGAGGCCTATTTGGTTTTGCGAAATTAGGACTAAATCGTCCGCATACAAAAGTATGGGCATTTCCCTCTTCTGAATCTTAGGGGGGAAAAAGGCAGGTGAGTACATTTGTGGGATCAAACTGTTTACATAAAAATTGAACAAAAAAGGGGCCAGAATACATCCCTGTTTGACCCCTCTGGTAACATAGATCTTTTTAGTCAGTTCGCCAAGGTTACCGACACGAATCTGGAGCGTATTATGGCTATGTAAAACTTTGATAATCCATAAAAGTCGTTTGTCAATATTAGTCTGGGCTAGTTTGGCCCACAATTTGTCTCTATCTATTAAGTCAAATGCTGAAGTAAAGTCCACGAAGGACACGTATAGAGACCTGTTTGATATTTTAGTATACTTATTAATGAGATGATATAGTACAAAAGCTTGATCTAACGTGCTTTTGCCTTTTCTAAAGCCAGCTTGCTCCTCGTGAATTATGTGGTTAGTTTCATCCCAGTCTAACAGCTTTCCCAATAGATAACGAGCATATATCTTAGCTGCAACATTGATTAAACTGATGGGTCTATAATTTGCTGGAGATTGTGGATCGCCTTTCTTGTAAATTGGGATCACAATACTATTTTGCCATTGCAAGGGGACTCTGCCCGAGTGGTTAATCCACGTAAACAAAATTGCAAGGATGGGAGACCACCAATGAATGTCCATTTTATATAATTCGGCGGGGATCATGTCATCACCAGGGGCCTTACCCGATCTCATGTTATTAATAATAAGTGCTATTTCATTACTTGAGACCGGAGGCCAATCAGGACAATCAGGTGGATCTATATGTTGATTCGGGGGAATATGTCCCCCGCCAAAAATATGACTGAAATGAGTAATCCATGAATGAGGAGAGATGGAATTTGACAGAGCTCTGTCTGTGTGTATCGAGCCCCTGCTAAGCAATTTCCAGAAATGGACCTGATTTTTGTCCTTCGTTGCAGCTTCCAATGCTCTCCAATTGGCAGAGTAAAAAGCCTTCTTTTTGTTATAGATAAGGCTTTTGTACGTTTTCCGTAAGATCAAATAAGAGTCTATATCCTTTTGTGTATTTGAAACTTTAACATAGCGTAGCGCTTTGGAAAGTTTGTTTTTATAAATTGCGCACTCGCTATCAAACCATGAATCAATTTTCTTAGATAGGGCCTTTTTAACAGGAGCCACTACTAGAGGTTTGAGTTTTGAAATGATTTGAAGATATAGACTCTGAACACTGGATTCGGAATTAGACTGTAACAACGAGTTTCTCAAAGATGTCAATTGGCTGGAATAAAGGAGAGACCTAACGTTGCTATCAATATCTAAGGACCAAACCAGCCTTCTGTTACCTTGCTCCAGACCTGTCAAGTGAGTGGATGACGTCAGACCTGTGCAAAATGGGTTACAATTTAAAGACAGCGTAAGAGGTAAATGATCACTGTCAGCTCTGTTTCCAAGTTGAAAAGAGGATATTCTGTCAAACAGAGGGATAGAGCATAAAATGTAGTCTATTACACTTTTACCAGTTTCAGCCAGAAAGGTATAAAAACCTTTAGAAAAATCACAAGCTGACCCGTTTAAGCAAATAAGCAAAAATTTATAAATGAGCTTAATCAAAGATCGTCCAAAGTTATTGATCTTAGTATCAAATGATACTCTATATGAGCGAGGGTTCATGGAAGAATCACAGACTGGATCTAAATTTTGTTCCCAAATTGTGGTATTACCTATTCTGGCATTTAAATCCCCACATAACATGAAAGGAATATTAGGATAGGTCTCTACATGCGTATCTAATAATCCTTCAAGGCGTTCCCAGATATTCAATTCAGACTTCACTGATTTCGGGGGAATATAAACATTAATACATATCCAAGAGTCATTTTTGGACCCCTTAATCAACAAAACATGCCAGTATTCACAAGTAAAACACGGTAAAGCACAGACCTCCAGGCCAACAGTGGCTGAGATAAGAATTGCCAATCCACCACTCCCTCTGCCATAGGAGGAAGTTTTGATAGCTGGTACCTGCCATATATTATAACCCTGAAAGAATAGGGATTCTGAATCTAAAAGCCAAGTTTCTTGGAGACAGATAAAATTAAAGGACCTCAGATATTTGGAGAACCCTGGATCTGTTATCTTATTTGACCACCCTGCGATGTTCCAAGACAAGAGGTTTAATGCCAATGAATGGGACTTGGGCTTCACCAGTCAATCCCTAGTAAACAAGGACGTTTTCCAACGATGATTATAGTTGGAAATTTTTGGAGGAGAAATTCTGCCTCGTAAAGGAGAGCTATGCTTATGTCTATGTCTCCCAACGGTGTCTCTATCTATTTCCGGCCCTAAATTTATATTATTTGGAAAGGTCACAAAGGGTGGGCAGTGGATAGATACTCCCATATGGCTACATGAATTGCTAACTTGCTCATTTTGTTTATCAAATTTTCTACTGGGCAATTGCTGACCAACTTTCCCAGAAAGTTTTAGTATGGGCTTTCTTTTTTGAAAGCTATCCTTTTTAGGAGGTAGAAAATTCCTATCGTAATTGTCATTTATTCCCCATTTAAAGGAGATATGAGCATGTTCAAACTTGTATAATTGCTTCCAAAATGAGCGCGCATGGGCTAACTTGTTAAAAATTAGCAAAATTCTACCTCTCTTAGCACTTTTTTTCGTTGGATAACGACAAATACATGAAAAGGAGTCTTCTGAACTCCAATCATTCCCCAATGTCAATAGTATAGAAGTTTCCACGTCCTTAGCTGTCATCCACTTGTTATCTGGTTGACTTAAAGGCCAATTAAAGATGGTAATAAAGCAATCCTTATCTTTCTCAAGGTTTTCAATTGTCTCTGAGTTCTTATATGGAGCGTAAGTTTTAAAAGGAGAAAAATTTGAACTCTTCTGTGTATCCGATGATGTAATATTGTTTGAATAACGTTGAGGAGAGGTGTAAACGTTAATGATGGAATTTGCTTCGTCCCAATCATCAACAACTACAAGGTCTTTGTTTGAAAAAGTCAAGTTAAAAGCCACATCATCTGGAAAAGCATTGCTTTGAGTGGGCAAGCTTTCACTGGAAGTAGTGGGAGCTTGCAGAATATCATGCATTTCATATTGTGGGCCATCGTATTTGCCTGCAGTGAGATCCTGTTGGCTACTGGGTCCGTTATCATCCGACTCAGCCTTATCCCCATGTGTCAGTAACGGTGATATTGACTCCTTCCTCATGTTTTTTTAACAGTTCATCAGGCGGTGCCACTCTGAGAATTCCATCACTTAGGAACTTGGCAAAAAGATGAATAAGAGATTTAAGACCCACAATTTCTTGATGCATAATATTTAGGTCATCGAAAATTTTCTTGGATGTCTTAGCCTGGAGTAGACATTGATTTCTCATCTGCACACATAAGGAATGAAGATTTCCATCGTGCAGAGATTGAGGATTTTGAGGAATTGTTTCAGGCAAAAAACTCTCACCATTCAAGTTGTTTAGGGCTGGGGATTCACAGGTATTAACCTCAGGCCATGATAAATTTTCCAATAGTCCTGGATCCAAAGACCAGTTGCCAATAGCAAAGGAAATATCAAGATCCTCATTGCCCAAGTCCATAGTAGGTTTGTCTGCACTACATGAATTCTGCGTAGGCAGGGGGCCCGGGACATCCATATTTAAAGGAGGAATAAAATCCTCATTTGAAAAACCATTTAGACGTTGGCTGGCAAGAGTAGTAAAAGGCATCAAAGGAGTGCAATAATCATCCATTAATCGTTGGAAGGACTTATGTTGGTCAGCCAGAGTAGCATTCTTTGTTTTCTGTGCTCTAGTAAGCACCATCCCGAAGGCTGGGCTGCGTTTCTCCTAGGACATTAATTAGGTCGGCTCAAAATTGTAAGCTTAAAAGCATGAAGCGCAAACAGCCTCCAACCCTCAGTTTCTTGCCAAGGTTTCACAGCTTATTTCCTTGGTGTTTAATATAGTCCGAAACAATTAAATTAAAAACATGAGCTATTTTCCAAACAACTTCTGATAAAAACCTTCAAAGATGGCGTCCGTGGGAGAGCCTTGACTTGGCAAGGGATTCCAGAGAGAATTGTTTATCTTGCATAGCAGTTAAAATGAAATTGTTGCACCATCTGGAAGGTGAAACAAATCCAAACTCAGAAGATGTTTCCAGTAATCTCCGGCAAACGTTTATCAAGGTAAAATTTACAAAATAAAACCTTGGGATGGCGGAGCTCTCCCGCAGGCAGCTTCTTCCTCCCAATCGGAACCGGAACTCCTTGTGCAACATTTGGTAGAAGGGCAAAAGCGAAAGCCAGCCAAGAAGGTCCGTCTAGAAAAGCGTGCGAAGGAAATAAAAAACACTCAAGCCGTTTAGCTCGGAGCAATGGGAATTTTCCATTATTCTTCAGGTTAAAACACTTCTATAACATTGGAAGAAACACATTGGCTTATATATAGGGTTATCAGATACAAATTGGGAGTGCCTATGCCAAAGGAGTACAACAAGTCTGTATACTGTCACCCTGCTTATTTAACTTATATGCAGAGTACATCACGAGGAAGGCTGGGCTGGATGACTCACAAGCCGGAATCAAGATTGCTGGGAGAAATATCAACAACCTCACATATGCAGACTCTAATGGCAGAAATACCACTCTAATGGCAGAAAGTGAGGAAGACCTCAAGAACCTTCTGATGAGGGTGAAAGAGGAAAGTGCCAAAATTGGCTTGAAGCTCAACATCAAAAAAACTAAGATCATGGCAACCACTCCCATCACTTCCTGGCAAATAGAAGGGGAAGAAATGGAAGCAGTGACAGACTTTATTTTCCTGGGCTCCAAGATCACCACAAATGGTGACTGCAGCCATGAAATTAAAAGACGTTTACTTCTTGGGAGGAAAGCTATGGTGAACCTGGACAACTTAATAAAAAGCCGAGACATCACCCTGCCAACAAAGGTTCATATAATCAAAGCAATGGTTTTCCCAGTAGCAATGTATGGCTTTGAGAGCTGGACCATAAGAAAAGCAGAGCGCCAAAGAATAGATGCTTTTGAATTATGGTGTTGGAGAAGACTCTTGAGAGTCCCCTGGACTGCAAGGAGATCCAATCGGTCCATCCTACAGGAAGTCAAGACTGATTGCTCCCTGGAAGGACAAACCCTGAAGCTGAAGCTCAAATACTTTGGCCACCTCCTGAGAAGAGAGGACTCTTTAGAAAAGACCCTCATGCTGGGAAAGATGGAAGGCAAAAGGAGAAGCGGGCAGCAGAGGATGAGATGGTTAGATAGTGTCACTGAAGCGATGAACATGAAATTGGGCGAACTCCGGAAGCTAGTGGAGGACAGGGAGGCCTGGCGTGCTGTGGTCCAGAGGGTCGCGAAGAGTCGGGCACGACTTAGCGACTGAACAACAAATACCATTCTATATAATTAACTATTTATTTAAGATATTTTTATACCGTCTTTTTCAAGATTTCTCAAAACACAAGGCGGTTTACGTTGGCAGGCTATTCATACACCCCATTTTTTCAAATGGGGTTTTTATAATTATTGTTCTATGTACAATTCACAGAGCCCTCAACTTCTCCAGATGTTTCCTTTTCAGTGTGTACAGGTCATCATCCTGGCTGCAACTCTTGCACCTTCGGAGCCTTCACAGGAACACCTTGGCCGGTACTGAAGATTTTATTTGTCTCTTGTCAGCTGACCTTCTCCACATTCCACTGTGAGCTCAGTGACTTGTCAGTGACTTCTGGTCTCCCATCCAAGGCTGATCCAAGGCTGATCCTGCTTAGCATCTTCAGGCAAGGCAACGGCTCAACCTCCAGATCACGCCTCCTGCCATTATATAGAAGAAGGAGTTTCGGCAGGTGCAGCTCATCATGGGAGGGTTTCAAAAGCAGCACCTGCCCAAATTCCCATTTCTATACAATGGTGAAGGGACATGGTGGTGCAGTAGGTTAAACCGCTGCTTCTGGGCTTTCCGACCAGAAGGTTGGGAGTTCAAGACTGCGCGACAGAGTGAGCTCCCGTTGCTTGTCCCAGCTCCTGCCAACCTAGCAGTTCGAAAGCACCTAAATGCAAGTAGATGAATAGGGACCACTTCAGTAGGAAGGGAACAGCATTCCGTGCGCTACGGCGTATAGTTATGCCGGCCACATGACCATGGAAGCTTGTCCTCAAGACCAACACCGGCTCTTTGACTTAGAAACGGAAATGAGCACTGCCCCCTACAGTCGGTCACGACTAGACCATTCGGTCGTGGGGAAACCTTTACCTTTATTCAATGGTGAAAGTATAGCCACTCTGTCCCAGTTTGTATCTGCTAACACTACATATAGCATACTGGCCTGTGCATGTAAATTTATCATATGACAGGGATAAATTATACTTGTAGATGTTATAGCTAGAGTGTGATTTTCCAGTTTTATTTTTTTCATGGATTTGGTTTCTTTGACAAGAATGAGAAGTGCAGAAAGCAGTGTTTTTATTACAAAGGCATCATTTTAATTATAAATTATAATCACTTTACATGTGCACTGGGTAAGTCAATGGTTCTCAAACTTTTTAAATCAGGACCTACTTTTTAGAATGGCACTTGTGTTGGGACCCACCGGAAGTGATGACATTAACCTGGAAGTGACATCAGAAGTGATACCATCAAGCAGGAAGTGATGTCATTGTAACAAAATAAACTGACACTCCTGAAATGCAAATTGGCCTTTTGGACTGTAGCAATTGTACAGCCATGAAACATTCCTGACAGAAAGCAAAATTAGGACAAAATATTATGGAAAAGACTGAACTAAAAATTAAAAAAAAACTCGCTTGGAAATTTAAATTGTTAACATTTACAAAAGGAATCTAGCAAGAGAAGGGTCTGCAGCTTCCAAGATAGCTGCTCCCACCTCTCTGCGACCCACCTGACATCAGGTCACAACCCACCAAGTGGGTCCCAACCCACAGTTTGAATAACACTGGGGTAAGTGATATAGGTGGTATTGTGTCAGCAGAAGAACACACAATTATTACCCATGCAACTTCCAGTCCACCTCAACCAGCCTACAGTGTTAGGAAATGGGTTTGGGTATTTTTTGCAGATTTTTGGGTTTTGTTTGTTTACAAAAGTTAGAAGTGCAGAAAGGGGTGTTATTTGTGTTTATTTTGTTATCCCCCCAAGATCACAACTCTAGTAATAGCAAAGGCATGAAAGGAGCAACAAATGCATTCAAAATAAGGTATTCGATAATTAAACAAATGAAATTAAACAAATGAAAACACTCCTTAAGTGGAGGAGCAGGTGGTTCCTCTGTTGTGGTGACTTCAGTTTTTTCTGTGACCCAGTTTTGCATCCCATTTTGCTAGCTGAAATGAGGACCAGCTTGCCACAGAAAGCCAAGAGAATGTTCCTCTTGTCATCAAGACAGCCACTGTGATACAGTAGATATTGTGTTCATGAACTTGGAGACATTGGGTTCATGAACTCCATGAACATGGAACACTCATGGAGGTCTGTGTTCTTCGAACAATAGGTCACTGGGCGTGCAATCCTAACCTGGAGTTAGGCCAGCACAGTTAGGCCAGCAAAATTTGGCCGGCACAAGGAACACCATAAAGTATGTTTGGACCACTTGGGGCGCAATCCTAACCTGGAGCTTGGCCGGCACGGTTAGGCCAGCAAAGTTTGGCTGGCACAAGGGCCACCGTAAAGCACATTTGGACCGCTCTCAGAATCAGGGAAGATGGAGCACATCCAGTGGTGGGATTCAGGGGGTTCGCCCAGGTTCTATAGAACCAGTTGTTAAATGGCTGAGCCCCGCCCACTTGCTTACCTCGGCTGGCTATGATGTCATAGAACCAGTTGTTAATTCATTTGAATCCCACCACTGTGTGCTGGCCTCTCTAACTCTGAGAGTGGTCCAAACATACTTTACGGTGTCCCTTGTGGCAGCCAAACTGCTGGCCTAACAGTGCTGACTTAACGCCAGGTTAGGATTGCGCTCTCAGTCAGAGAGGCCAGTACATAGATGTACGCCGTCCTCCCTGACTCTGAGAGTGGTCCAGACATGCTTTACAGTCAAACTTGTACAGGTCAAACTTTTCTGGCCTAACTGTGCCATCCTAACTCCAGGTTAGGATTGTGCTCTGGGTAGCCGAGGGCAAACCACTGTCTCAGCCTATCCTACTCCACAGGTTTTTGTGAAGCGTGTGGGTGTGTGAATGAATGGGTGGGAATCTAGAAATCTCTATGATATCTCTGAAGGAAGTGTGGGCTGTAAGTATCATTAATCACAGCCAGCAATGTGGTAAGATGTTGTGCTTGGGAAACAACCATATGAAAAAAAATGTTTGGGCTTTGAATGTTTCCACCCTCCTGGGCCATGCTTTTATTCTTTCTTCTCACTTCAAAAAAGTGTATGACTAGTGGTGGGATTTTTTGGGGGATGATATTTTTTCTAAAATTTCTTGATTAAAATAGCAAATTGTGGCGTTATGTGTTTTTATCCAAAAATTTTATTGAAAATTGTACAAACAGCACAATAAATAAGGGTGAACGGCCCTACAAAGGCAAGCAATCACTGGCACACACACCCCTGCTCAAAATAACCTGCTCAAAAATTCCCAAGCTGCACTCTGATTGCTGCTTGGAGCATCACGGAACTGCTACTTACTACTTCCGCATTCCATTAAAGTCGCCCCAGAGTGCACTGTGAACTATGAGCATGTGTGTTCATGTAAGTTTAAGCAAGCTTCCTCCTGTTTCTGACCCCTCCTCCTCCTGATCCCTTACTGAAAACTATGTGTGGATTCCTCAAACCTGTGTCAAAAATAAGCAAAAGTGGTGTTATTTATGGGAAATTGATCTAAATTTGTATCAAACTGTCAAAATAAGCAAAAGTGGGTTTTTTGACCTAAATTTTGTGTTATATAGTGTTTTCAGTAGAAATTCTCATTATTTAGCATTCTGTGTTGATCACCAAAAAAACCATCCCTGTGTATGACTTTGAGTGCAATTCAATACCCGCATTGCGCCGGTGCTGCGCTCTTGTGCCAGTCCAGCGCTGTCGTAAACATGCCATCAAGCGTGTCTGCGCCAGCGAGTCGGGCGTTGGACCGGCGCAAGCAGCAGTGCAGGCGCTTGGGCGCTGCTGCCCCCCGTCAGCTGCGCCGGCCGTGCACCAGTTGAGCGCTGGCAGCCCTCAGTCAGTGCAGGACTTCGCGGAGGGCATTTCAGAGGCGTGCCGGTGGCGTAACAGAGCGGTGCAGTGGGCGACGATAGGGGCAGCAATGGCCAACAGCCGTTGCAGCAAATCCTAAGCCCTGTCCCCGGCCAAGGTGACCCTGATGTGGGTGGCGGCTGCGCATGCGCACCTGCAAATCTGCAGGCGCAGTTCTGAGCAGCCCTATAGGCAGTGGTGTCATTCAAATGATTTAGGAACAGGAACTCACTTTTGATTGGCACTTGTCGGGAACCCGGAACCAGCCACGGAGCCCGTTAGGATCCGGAACGCCTGTTCTGGTCCGTTCCCCCTGAATGACATCACTGCCTTCACCCCCCTAGGAATCCGGAGTCGCTCCCTTTAACCCTCTGAGTGCCGGCCAACCAAGAAGAAAAGCTCTTTGCAGAGGAATTGGGAGGGGGGAGGAGGGAGAGTGAAGTGGGCGGAGTCAGCCCTAATTTTAACTAGTGGAACTGAGTTCCCCCGCATTCCCCCTGCATGACATCACTGCCCTATAGGGCTGGCTGGGGCTTACCTGGGTGCAAGGGGAAAACCTCTCCTTGCCTTGCGCTGAGCTGCTGTTGCCTCCTACTGGGCTTAGGATATGGCCGTGCTGTGCTGCTTAGGATTGGGCTGCTTTGTTTATAAAGAAACTAACAAGAAGGGAAACAAAGCTGCTGAGCATGAAAATTTAAAACCAGCCAAAACGAAAGGAAGTGCAAGTGGCCCAGCCGATGCACCAGCAGCCAAAACCCACATCATGCTCACGGTGCCTGCCTGCCTGCCTCCAAGGAAGCAAGTGAGAGAACAAACGTTCCTCAACTAGAAATGGAGAAGCTACCAAGGTTGGCAAAGCACCCAAACCTAGATAATTTGTAGGCCTGAAGAATCCAGACAGAGGCAATCACGAACAGCTGTGATGGGAAAAGTGCTGAATCACAGCACAGGTGAAAGCGCTTGCCTCGTTAGGGAAATCACAGCGTTCTGGTTGGAGCAAGAGCTGTATGTAACCAGAACACTCCCAACGCTGGGTGTGGGTTGTGGTTGGATTGTTATGCTTTGATGTCTGTGTTTGCTGTGCTGCTGTAAATCTCATCAAGTAAAGACTGAGTTGGTGGAGGAATCCTCGCTTCAGTGTGTTCCCTTTGCTTGGCATCCTTGGCTGCAAATTCCGCTACTCTGCTGGATAGCTTCACATCTATCCCCTGACAGAAGCAACCCAAGATGGCTCATGATCAGCAGTCGCAGCCCTGTTTGCAATCCGAAAAAGCCACTTCTTTTGTTCAGTTCTGATCAGTGCTCCCTCTCGCCGGTGCTGTAAATGGTGAAAGAGCAAATGATGAAGAAACCACGCACAGCTAAGTTGAGAACATTGCGTCTGGCAATGAGCCTGGCATCTAGCGACTGCTAGATAAGGGTTGGGATAAGGATAATTGATTTGGGATAAGGGTGTGTTTCACTGCTTCGGGGCCCATTCAGAAGATCAGCTTTCGCCATGGCAATATGTTAATGTTAATGCAGCAGTAATAAGTATTTATTGCATGTGGACTTTGCTCTTCCTTCCAGGAAATCTGCATGACATTGGGAGCACAATCCTAACCTGGAGTTAGGCTGGCACAGTTAGGCCAACAAAGTTTGGCTGCCACAAAGGGACACCGTAAAGTATGTCTGGACCACTCTCGGAGTCAGGGAGGCCGGCACACAGACGTGCGACATCCCCCGACTCCGAGAGTGGTCCAAATGCGCTCTATGGTGGCCCTGGTGCCAACCAAACTTTGCTGGCCTAACTGTGCCGGCCTAACTCCAGGTTAGAATTGCACCCTAATGCTCATTCCTGGAGCCTCCAGGCCAGGGATAGACAACATGGGGCTCCAGGATTGAGCATTAGGGTGCAATCCTAACCTGGAGTTAGGCCGGCACAGTCAGGCCAGCAAAGTTTGGCTAGTGCAAGGGCCACCATAAAGCACGTTTGGACCCCTCTCAGAGTCAGGGAAGATGGTGCACATCTGTGAGCTGGCCTCTCTGACTTCGAGAGTGGTCCAAACATATAGTACTTTACAGTGTCCTTTGTGCCGGCCACACTTTGCTGGCCTAACTGTGCCGGCTTAACTTCGAATTGCACTCTGCACCAGTAGCTTGCAGAGTGGCTACCTGTAGCCTACTACCACCCTTTTCGGCTCAAAGCAGCTGCCGCAGCAGCAGCCACCGAACAGCCTGAAAGGACGGGGTGAGAGCACAGAGCCAGCCAGCTCTGCCTGTTTCAGCTCCACCCTGGAGCCTGCGAGCTCCTGGCCGGCATGGGCTCTCGGGAAGTGGCTGCTCAAAGTGACTGCGGCCAGCAGGCGCACACGGAGGCCTGACGCACCCCATGGCTGGCGCTGAAACCGCGCCCCCGGACGTTGCCCCGCCCCGCCCCGCCCCCGCGCGTCGCTCACACACGCCTCCCTTACCCCGGAAACACTCCATTTTCGAGCATAAGGGAAGCGTGGGCGTGCGGGAGGGCCGAAAACTGCGCGGTCTCACCCGGACCGTGCGCAATGGCACCCCGCTGCTGCCCGGCGCCCCATGGCTCATGCCATCCTGGGCCACAGGTAAGATTCACGCCTGGCGGCCAGATGGGGTGGCAAGAGAGGCAGCTGGTGAAAGGCGGCTCCCTCTCCTCCCCAGAGAGTCATGGGTGGGGGATTTTCTTAGAAAGCACAAAGCACCTCCAAAGCACAATCTTGTCCTTTGCTCTGGAGATTTTTTTTCCCCAACAGTTAAATATGTCAGGCTAAACTAGGGCTAAACTAGGGATGTGGTGGTGCAGTGGGTTAAACTGCTGCTGCTGGGCTTTCTGACCGGAAGGTTGGGAGTTCGAGACTGCATGACGGAGTGAGCTCCCGTTGCTTGTCCCAGCTCCTGCCAACCTAGCAGTTCGAAAGCACGTAAAAATGCAAGTAGATAAATAGGGACCACTTTGGTGGGAAGGGAACGGCGTTCCATGCGCTATGGCATATAGTCATGCCGGCCACATGACCACGGAAGCTTGTCCTCAGACCAACGCCGGCTCTACAGGCTTAGAAACGGAGATGAGCGCCGCCCCTTACAGTCGGTCACGACTAGACCATTCGGTCGTGGGGAAACTTTTACCTTAAACTAGGGCTAAATTTGTTAACGATCTGCTGTTGCTGTGTGTGTGTTGCTTCTTGGAAGGATCTCCTGCCCTGCTGCTTTGCTCTGGTGATTTTTTTTTTTGTATAATTAAATATGGGTTGTAGCCAATTAATCACAGTAGCTCTTGGCCAGTTAATCGTTTTGTTAAGTAGCTCTCGTATATCCGATGGCTGCCTACCCCTGCTCTAGGCTGTCTGTGGCAGGTTGGCAGCTACATGACCAGTACTTGCACAGGAGCTACCTGAAAGCCATGTGTAAGATGCTTTGAGCAACTTGGAGGAAGAGTGGGGTATAAATTGTTGCTGTTGTTGTTCAGTCGCTAAGTCGTGTCCGACTCTTCACGACCAGTGGTGGGATTCAGGGATTCTATAGAACCGGTTGTTAAATGGCCGGGCCCCGCCCACTCGCTTACCTCGGCTGGCTTCGGGTTTTTTTTGGCTCCAGCTATGACATCATAGAACCGGTTGTTATTTTATTTGAATCCCACCACTGTTCGCGACCCCATGGACCACAGCACACCAGGCCTCCCTGTCCTCCACTAGCTTCCGGAGTTCACCCAATTTCATGTTCACCCAGTAGTCATGTATGACTGTGAGAGCTGGACCATAAGGAAGGCGGAGCACTGAAGAATAGATGCTTTTGAATTATGGTGTTGGAGAAGACTCTTGAGAGTCCCCTGGACTGCAAGGAGATCCAATCGGTCAATCCTCCAGGAAGTCAAGCCTGATTGCTCCCTGGAAGGACAAACCCTGAAGCTGAAACTCCAATACTTTGGCCACCTGATGAGAAGAGAGGACTCTTTAGAAAAGACCCTCATGCTGGGAAAGATGGAAGGCAAAAGGAGAAGGGGCGGCAGAGGATGAGATGGTTAGACAGCGTCACCGAAGCGATGAACATGAAATTGGGTGAACTCCGGAAGTTAGCAGAGGACAGGGAGGCCTGGCGTGCTGTGGTCCAGGGGGTCGCGCAGAGTCAGACACGACTTAGCGACTGAACAACAACCTCAAATCCTCTCTCACGCATACCTTTATTTTATTAATTTTGAAAGGCCATAACCTTAGTTAATTTTTTGGCCGTAACCTTTGATAGAATAAAGATATAGCATGAGGGTATTATTCCTTGAAACCGTGATTTTAGCAATTTTGGTCCTTAATGGTAACACCACCTCTTCCTGTGTGAGTCACCTGGTGTGGCCCACAGCCCCCGCACATACTACCTGAGCGACCCCAGTGCAGCCCTGCAATATATGAAGCAACAATGACAAGAGCGTCTGAGCAACTGCTTTTCCCATAGCCATGTACTCACCCCATGCCTCTGGGATGAATAAGATCTGCAGTGGCATCACTAGAGTTTGCATCAGCGCATCACCCCCCCCCCCATGATGGATTTCCTCCTCCCACACCATACAGAGTAAATTACAATACCATATGCACAACCTAAATGCAGTGTTATCACTAGGGTTGGTGTTACCCCCCCCCATCAACTTTATTTATTTATTTAGCTATAGTACAGGTCACTGTATTGGAAAAGGTGGAAGATACTCCCAGGAGATAGGGAATGGTATCAGCAGTGGCCCCTTGTCCATATCAGCCAGGGATTACAGGGTTAACCCCCAAGGTCTTTGCCTGCAGCAGGAACACAGCTGCAGGCTGATGAGGGCCCTGGTTAGGAAGGGATTAGCACAGGTGCAGATGGGTGTGGCTGATGAATTAAAGCCCGCCCAGCAACATACACTGATTGGCCTGCCTCAGTATAAAGCAGGAGCTGCAGTAAGTTGGCACCAGGTAGGTGCAGCACCAGGTAGGTGCTGGATGGATGGATTGGGACTGACCAATGGATGGAGTGTTAAAGGACTGGATAAAGGAAGGTAAGAAGACTGTGGGAAGTTGTTGTATGAAGCAACCGAGTGGAGGAGGCAGGTGTGGCTTAGGCAAGCTGACTGCCTATGGTTTGGTGGTGGGGTTTGGTGGTGCCAAGTTAGATTTAGGGTATCTGGAGCTAAGCCGGTGATGAGGGCAGTCTGGAGGAGGCTGGCCAGCCGGTGAATCCAAGCAAGGCTCCTGGAAGAGAGGAGAACCAGTGGGTGGAAGGAACTCCCTCCCTCTTGCCTATCTCTGAGGCTGCTTAAAGGGGAAACTAGTCAGCCTAGTGTGGGCATTGGGGCCCTCGGGAAGGCCCAGCCTGGAGTCTCTGGCAGAACGGTCACCCAACAAATTAGTAACCAACAAAAAACCCGTGGCCGATTTGATGACACTCACACGATTAAATAAGAGTTCTAGTATTAGCTCTGATACATGGAAATGAGAACTAATAATAATCGTTTTTTTTAATCGTGATTTTTACATAAAAAGTTTTACATAAAACGTTTCAGTTTTTGGCTTTTTGGCCATAGATTTTGCTAGAAAAAAAGATACGACAGTCCGGTTTTTTTTTAAATTGAATTTCTCATGATATTCCGCATCCAACGGTATATAACATGATGGTGCTATTCTGTAAAACCAAGATTTTAAAAGAATTGCTATTTTTACATAAAAAGTTGTATTTTTAGTTTTTTGGCCGTAACTTTTGATAGAATGAAGATACTATACTCCGGGGTTTTTTTTTCATTGAATTCCGCGTCCAACAGTATATAGCAAAATGGCATTATATTTGAAAACCATGATTTTAGCAATTTTGGTCCCTGGTGGTGATACCCCCATCACCTGGTGCGTCACCTAGTGTGGCCCCCCCCTGCCCCCCTAGTTACACCACTGCAGATATAACTTCCAGATCTGCTAAATCAGCATGTAAATCAGCATGTTGCGTAAATCAGCATGTTGTTGACACTAGACAAGGGTGTGTACGCAGCCAAAATATTTTATCAGCCCTTGTTTGAACTGCATGGCTCATCTATTTTTTAAATAATGGTGCAATTTTATGAATCACGGGATTTCCCAGTCAATGAAACCCTTTTAGTACACTGTTCCTCTTGCTTTCTGCATTGATGTTGACACAACCTTGATAGGAAAAGCTTAGCTGTAACTTCATTTTAGAAATGGTTTTTGTGTATTTTGCATGCCTCAGAGCACAATCCTAACCTGGAGTTAGGCCAGCACAAGTTAGGCTAGCAAAGTTTGGCCGGCACAAGGGACACCGTAGAGTGCATTTGGACCACACAGAGATGTGTGCCATCCTTCCTAATTCTGAGAGTGGTCCAAACATACTTTACAGAGTCCCTTGTGCCGGCCCAACTTTGCTGGCCTAACTGTGCCGCCCAACTCCAGGTTAGGATTTTGCCCCCAGTCAATGCCTTAAGTTCACATTGAGCTATGTTTAATAACACTGATTTTTCACTATTTAACAACAGAAACTGACAAAGTGCATTTTATCACTTGATTTTCTGTTTTCATTATTTGGAGCACATAAAAGTAAGAATACTCCTAAAATGGCAGTGGATTTGCTGAGGGGAAGGGAGCAGGGAGAGCTATTTATGGACTGCCGTTTTGGCAGCGAAGTATTTTTGTTTTTCCATGGAATGCAGAGGAGCGCACAGACTCCAAATTGTGGGTAGTGACCCACAGATTGGGAACAGAGGCGGATCTACAGGGAGGGCAAAGCTCTAAGAGGTGCAAGAAGCCTTACCCTGTCTTGTAAATCCCTCCTCTCCCTTGCTGCTGTAGCCAGTAAGCAACACCAAGATGTTGCTTTTCCCTGTGAGGATTGGCTAAAACGGTGCAGGAGAGGAGTGATTTTCACTGCAAGGTAAGGCTTCTTGCAAAATTTAGAGCTTTGCCCTCCCTTAGACCTGCCTCTGATTGGGAAGCACAGATTGGGAAGATTAGAATGATATAAATCATTCCAAAAATGAAACAAAATGAATCAGTCATATGCTTCCAAATGTCAAAGTAACTGGTAGACTATCATATTTCTTTACCTGCACTTAGGAATTATTTGAAAGGCAGTTTGCTGTTGATTTATGATACCATTACAGTACAGTTTACAAGCTCATACAAGAATGAAGAAAAAAAGGGGAATATGGGGCTAAAGGATTCCTGCAGAAGGATCGTGTTTTCTGTTTCCTTCCTTGTTGTACTGTGTTGGGATTCTGAAACAATTCCTTCCAAATCTGGCTATAAAAGCGCCTTTATCACGACTTCCATTAAACATCTGGATGTTTTATATGTATGTAACAGAGCTGAAATGGACAGCTTTGTTCCTGGAGCACTTGGAATATTTAGTTTACAGATTACAGAATGGTTTGCATGCCTGGTGCTTTGTATAAAGTGGGCCTTTAGGATCTGTTCCAGGACCTCCTACAGATACCGAATTTCACAGATCGTGAAATCCTCTGGAGCAGTGGTTCTCAAATTTTTTAGCACCTAAAAAAAGATCCACTTTACCAGCCACTCAAGCCTCTGTGGCTATAAGGCTGATTAGGCAGCAGTGTTACACACACGCACACACACACACACGCACACACACACAGGCACGCATGCACGCGCGCACACACGCGCGCACACACACGCACACACACACACACACACACACACACCAAGTAGCAGCTTGTTTAACCCTTGATGCATGTAACAACTTAAGAACATAAGAAGAGCCCTGATGGATCAGGCCAAAGGCCCATCTTGTGCAGCTTCCTGTATCTCACAGTGGCCCACCAGATGCCTCAGGGAGCACACAAGACAACAAGATGCCTGCATCCTATTGCCACTCCCTTGTATCTGGCAATTCTGAGGTTGCCTACTTCTAAAGTATGGAGGTTGCACTATCCATCATGGCTTGTATCCTGCAATGGACTTTTCCTCCAGAAATCTAACCAGTCCCCTTTTAAAGGCATCTAGGCCAGATGCCATCACCACCTCCTGTGGCAAGGAGTTCATACATCCACTGTGTCAGTTCTGCGAACCACCAAAAAAGTGGGTTGAGAGCCACTGGTGGGCCATGGACCCACAGTTTGGGAAACACCGTGCTGGAGATTGAGCCCTATTGGCCAGAGGCGTTTCTACAGGGATGGCAAAGCTCTAAGTTTTGCAAGAAGCCTTACCCTGTCGTGTAAATCCCTCCTCTCCCTTGCTGCTGTAGCCAGTAAGCAACGCCAAGATTGGCTAAAACGGTGCAGGAGAGGAGTGATTTCCACTGCAAGGTAAGGCTTCTTGCAAAACTTAGAGCTTTGCCATCCCTGTAGAAACGCCACTGCTGTTGGCAAACTGTAAATGCCTCAGGAAGACTTTCTAAGGTGTGGAGAGGCCATGCCGTCTCTCAGAAAGCCACCTGGACAGGTGTGGAAGGCATGTTCAGTTGCATCCGAGAGATGTTTGGCCTGCAGCCGCAGGCTGGCATCTATAGATGCTGAGTCTGTGGATAAGGACAGCCCACTCTATTGTTTCTATTTTAAGTTGTGTATTATTGCTGGTGGTGCATAAAAAGTTAATTATATGTCAGGAAAGTCTTAGAAAATAGACATCATTCCTTCCCATAAATTGTTTTTGAAAAACTCAAGACCTCTCCATCCAATGCAGAAATAAGTGTGCTTATTAAGGGCTCAATCCTAACCGGGAGTAGTTTGGCACAGTTAGGCCAGCAAAGTTTGGCCGGCACAAGGGACACCATAAAGTAGTTTGGACCACTCTCGGAGTCAGAGAAGCCAGCACACAGACGTGCGCCATCCTCCCTGACTCCGAGAGTGGTCCAAAAATGCTTTATGATGGCCCTTGTGCCAGTCAAACTTTGCTGGCCTAACTGTGCCAGCCTAACTCCAGGTTAGGATTGCTCCCTTAGGGCACAATCCTAACCAACTTTCCAGCACGGGCATAGCTGTGCCAAGGGGATGCGTGCTGCATCCTGCAGTGGAGTAATGGTGACTGAGGCCTCCTCAAGGTAAGGGAATGTTTGTTCCCTTACCTAAGGGCTGCCCTGCCCTTACCCCAGTGATGGAAAGTTGGTTAGGATTGTACCCTGAATTACTTGATTTCAATGGGGTAAAGACTTTCGAAATCTGGATTGGACCGAGAGCACAATCCAAACACACTGTCAAACTGGCCTGCTATTTGCTTTATTCCAAGAGCATGTGGATTGCTCAAGTAGTCATTGCATACCAGGAACTTTCTTATCAAGAAGTTACATTTGAATGTGACTGATTGCTTGGTGAGAAGGAAATGGATCAAGGTTCAGTGGTGATTGAGTGCAGAAGTGTGCATTCCCCTCTGTGTCCACTAACTTTAGGTTTGTACCACTAGCGCCAAGAGGAAATGTTTTGTCCTTTTACTGAACGCTATAGCAGGACGTGCAGGCAGACAGCCTGAACACTTGAACAGACTAATCAAATGTTAACAGGAAGCTAATAAGCTAACTGCTTCCTGTTAATGTTCCATTAGTCTCTCTGTTCAGACTGCCTGCCTGCACGTCCTGCCATAAGCTTGCAATCAATCCCTTGAAGCAAATGGCATTGAACTAGCTTTACACATCAGCTCAGGGCTCGATCCAGACCCCTCCAGCGCGAGCGGTATAAGTGCACCACTCGTGCTGGTGTCATAAAAATGCCATAAGGCGCGTGCAATGCGGGTGGTCAGAACTTCCTGCCTGCGCTGCAGCGCTGCCTGCCCCTCGCCGCCCAGAGGCAGCGACCTGACACTGGAGAGACGTAAGGTTGCCCCACCCCAGCATTGTGGCCTTCTGGCCAGGGCAGGAGGGCGGTGGGTGGTACAGCCTCGCGAGGGGTGGGACCTGGCGGGGGCCCCCACTGCCAGATCTTATCTCCGGCGGAGGTCCGGGCAGCCCGCCACGGGGCTGCTCAAATCACCGCTGGGAAAATTGCTGGCGGTGAGGCGAGAAGCCCCATTGCTGGCGGTGGGGCTTTCCCCAGGGGAGACCCAAGCAATTGCCTCGCTGCTGCTGGATGCAGCGGCCAGGCAGTTCTGGACTGGGCTGCCCATTGCTGTTCTGCTGTAATTCAGGTGACCTGAATACCTGGGGGTATTAGCCAGTGATGCCATGCAGGGGGAACGTGGGGGAACTCAGTTCCACTAGTTAAAATTAGGGCTGACTCCGCCCACTTCACTCTCCCTCCTCCCCCCCTCCCAATTCCTCTGCAAAGAGCTTTTCTTCTTGGTTGGCCGGCACTCAGAGGGTTAAAGGGAGCGGTTCCGGATTCCTAGGGGGCGAAGGCAGTGATGTCATTCAGGGGGAACGTACCAGAACGGGCGTTCCGGATCCTAACGGGCTCCGTGGCTGGTTCCCGACAAGTGCCAATCAAAAGTGAGTTCCTGTTCCTAAATCATTTGAATGACACCACTGGTATTAGCCAGAAATGTGGGAAGACAAGGGCAGCGCCACCCTATATGGCATTGTTGCGTCAGTGCTACGGCATTAGCGCTGACGCGGGAGCGCCGAGTAGCTGAAGCTCTCAAGCCGATGCTACGAGTAGCGTTGGCTTGAGAGCGCCGACAGGAGAGCGCTGACCGAAGTCAGTCAGCGCGAGGGAGGCTCTGTGCTGTGCTGGCTCGTATATGGGGGGAAGCAGGTTGGGGATGGGATGTGGGTGGGCTTGGGAGGTGACCATATGGCCGCTTCCTATACTAAGCCTGATCACGAGGCTGCGGGGCCGTGTGGTCTCCACAGATCTGCGAAGATCCGAGGAGCGCATAGGGGTGAAGGAATTCTACCCTCTGCCCTCGTGAGCTTTCCTTAACCTGGGGGATGGCAAAAGTGCTGAATCCTAATGCTGGTATCTGTTGCTGACACAGGCATGCCTGAGTTCTGGGCAAACCCAGAGCAATAGCACGCAGATGCAGCATACCGGTTCAGGACTCGGCCCCACAATCTCAATCTATTAACTACAGAGCCCTTTTGACCCGGCACAAACCCTAAACCTAAAAGTTAACCATTGAACTCCTGAAACAGCACAAAAGGTTGATTCTAGAAATGTACTTTAAGATTAATCATTAGAACACAAAGCACTTGACTTGTAACACGTAGACAAAATTAGCCTAATAAATGAGGACAGAGCTCTCGGAAAAGGAGAAGCTTGGGAGCTTGAAAGCCTGGAGAGCTTGAGAGCTTGAGCAGCTTCTGCTCCTCTGATGAATCTGCAATCCTGTCTCCTGTCATCATTGACTCGTGATTGCTTCAAGGGGAGGCTGGAGCCTCCCCTACAGTAAGGGAGTGATCGCTCCCTTGTCGCAGGGAGGCTCCAGCCTCCACTATACTGCATTGGATTTGGCACGCGCAGTATAGGATTGTGATCTGCGGCTGGTTGGGTAGAGCTGGCATACAGTGGCGGATCTAGGGGATGCAAAGGGTGGCACAAGCCATGGGCACCATCTTGGGTATGGGCGCCATTAGCATGGCACCCACCCCCACAATTCCCCAGGCCCTACATTGCGTTCTCCTAAGCTCCCGCTGGCCTTAAAGAGCTGGCAGGAGTGAAGCGCCCCCTCCACTTCTTAGAGTGGAGAATGGGGTGCCCCCTAGCTTGCTAGATCACCCCTAGAACTGCGTGGACCTTCCCCAGCCCATTCATAACACCTTTAAAGTGCCAAGGCATCTTTAAAGTAGCTGGAAAGCCAGCTCTATAAGCTTCATGGAAACATAAGCTTCATAACTTTTAAGGTTATGGTGAGCTCAGCCCTAGTTCTTTTGTAGTTGGTTCTTTATGTTTGCTGACTACAGTTTGAAATCCCTGTGTCTCCACTTTTAGCAATCTGCGTCAGTGTCTGAAAAAGCCACATGTGAGCAGAGACCATCATGCAATGCTTCTAATTTGCATGGGAGATTAGCATGTACCTGCCCCCCAGTTATATAGGCAAATTGGAAGCATTGCATGATGGTCTCTGCTCACATGTGGCTTTTTCAGACACTGACGCAGATTGCTAAAAGTGGAGACACAGGGATTTCAAACTGTAGTCAGCAAACATAAAGAACCAACTACAAAAGAACTAAGGCTGAGCTCACCATAACCTTAAAAGTTATGAAGCTTATATATCCATGAAGCTTATAGAGCTGGCTTTTAGGCTACTTTAAAGATGCCCT